>CM034147.1:206459344-206744106 GCA_019776745.2 Taxus chinensis
CTTCTCTTATTGCATCAAAAATAAAATTAACATAATAATTTGAACCCCTACGATATGATACCTGATCCGGCCCCCACACATCATAATATACCAACTCGAACTTACTCTCTTTCTTCGTACGTCCAATATTGAGAAACTTTACTCCATTTTGTTTCCCATATACAAATTTCTCGCAGAAATCCAAACCTGTTTCTGTAAATCCAAGAAAATTCTTTTTTATGATCTGCATACCCTTATGGCTCATATGACTGAGCCTATAGTGCCACAAGGTTTTATCTACATCTCAAGCCACAAGATTACAAGATTTAGTACTACCAGTGGTTAAATACAAGGTTCCAACCTTATTACCTCTTACCACCACAATAGCACTCTTGGTAAAATTCCAAGATTCCACTATAAATATCATAGTACAACCATCATTTTCCAACTTCCCTGTTGATACCAATTTTCATATTAATATAGGCACATGTCTGGCATCCTTCAATAGTCATGTATTCTCATTTTGTATCTTAAAATGAATAGAAAATTTTCCAACTATGTTGCAAGACTCATCATCACCAAGAAAAACATGCCCAAAATTCCCTTGAACATAAACAAAAAAATAATTCCTATGTGGAGTAGCATGGAAAGAATCCCCCGAATCTAAAACCCAAGATTCAAAAATATTGTGCAAAGAAAGAATCAAATCATCCTAGCAGACATTACCTATTGCTACATTCACCTCCTTGTTTTCTTCTTGTTGTTTGTTCTTATCTCAAAGCTCCAAAGATTCCTTCAGTGCATGCCCAGAATTTCTGCAGCTCCACCATACCATCTTTATTTTGGATTTTTACCTTTCTTTATCTTTTGATTGTCCATGGATTCCTTTATTCTTATGTCTCCCTCTAGTTTCCACCATCAAATAATTCCTTGAAGTAGAAGATTCCCCAGAAACATTTCTTCACATTTTCACCCGAGAAAACTATGAAGAGTGTATAGTAATTTTAGTGTACAGTATTTAACACTTCCACACATGAAAATAGGCTCCAAAACATAACAGTATCTCCCATACAAATTGTTAGCTCAAGTTGATCACTGGAAATATGAGAAATAAAATTTTACAAAATGTGGGCATGAAGTTGGGGTTTTTTCACCATAAAAAATCTGGGTCATGCATGGAATTTCTATCACTTGGGTCTTCGAGGCACCTGCAAATGGTAAACAATGCAAAAACCTCACTTCAATCTATGCACCGGTTTACAATATATGAATATTTCTTCTTCGTGGGATACGGAGTCAATCTGACAAAAAAATAACCTGTGGATTTAGAAAAAAATTGATTTATTTTGAGAGATTATTCTTCTGTGATCATGGATAAATGGATGAAGAGGATTCGGGACAAATATTGTTAGGGTTCCGCGTAGAAATGAAGAAAAAGAGAGGGGAGTGAAAATGGCTAACTCCAGGTTTTTATAAGCATGAGGAAGGGGAGAGAAATTTTTAATCCCCATTTTCCCCTTTGAAATGGATGATGGGGACACAAAATTTCACCTCCACCTTTAAATGACAATTTTCATGCATGCACAGGTTGATGGGATAACGAAAAGAGCTTATTTTGAGGACCTTGGAGCTAGTTTTTGGTCACATGAGGAACCTAGCGAGAGCAAGGTGCGGGGAGAACATTTTATGTTCCCCTTGTCACCTTGGAAAGGAAAAAATGGGACACAAAATTATATCTCCATCTATGGGTATCAAGTGTCAAACATGCATGCCTTGGAGCAGGGGTTAGAAAAAAAACAACATGTGCTTATCTGATTCTCCCATGGTCATGTGGTAAGTCTATGAGGCTTAAGGTGGGGAGGGCACATTTTTCTATCCCCATTATCCCCTTGAAAAGGGATGATGGGGACATAAAATTGCAGGTTGTCCTCATTCTACCACATGGCACTAGAAATTTTGGCTAAGGATAGAGCTTGTACCTTGGAGAGAAGCTTGAAAATGACGTTACCAAAGCTCCCATAAGTATTTTTTAGGAACTTCCTTATATGATTTGTATTGTAAAAAAATTTGAGAAGAATGATATGGGTCTCAAGGTCTGATTAATCTTTAAACATTCTCAAAAATGACCTTTTTTATTGGTACCACTAGTTATGCCTGCTAAGATTGAGTTGTGGAAAGAAGTGCATGGGCGTTGTGAAAAATATGATATAATCACCATGTAGGGAGTTAAATCAGCTTTCTATTTATATTTTTTAGACATCCAACTCATTCCAGAGCTCCCAAAATCATCTCCCAAAGCTTAGGTGATTTTTCGTAGTGCATGCTCCTTTGGCCTCAAAAAACCCGGGTTTGTTGAACTTTCTCTTGAATCTCCAAATATTCCCTAAATATTCCTAAATTATTTGCACCATTATTTTGGATCATGAATACAGTTTCTTAGTGAATTTAGGACTTGGTGTCAACTCCATAGAGTTTTCACCAACCCTAGAAATGCTAAAAATAGTCATTCCTAAGTCTGTCGAATGATATGCCTTGAAAGACATTGTCTCAAAAGAATCATATGAACTTGGTTTCCTCTTTTTAACACATGATTAAGGTTGGGACCACAGACATAGACACTGAATGGATGAGAATAGTCCTGGAACATGGGATGAGTTGACTTGGAGGGGTGTCTAAGAAGGTTTATAATGAAAATTTTAACACTGTGGTATAGTTGTTTAGTTTTCAAGTTGAATTTTTCCCTTACAAAAACACAAGACAACAAGTTTATTAAAAAAAAACATTACTCGTTAATTTTCATTAATAATGAATTAATATGTTTTATTATATAGTTTTCTATAAAATATATACTAAATTACATTTAAATTTATGTAAAATTACATGTTGGTCATTGTTAGAGGTTGACTCGAGTAGAAATTTTGTAATGATAATATTATCCAACACATAATCATGATGTTTATCCTCTTATTGAGAACCTTACGCCACCTGTGGAGCATCCTAACTAGGTTTTAAAGTAGGCTGACTAGGGTATATTGTAGCAACATTTTTAGCCAAATAGGCTCCAAGAAAACCAAAAATATTAAAAACTATGTTATATGATTCATGATACCTCGAAGGCCTAGCTTCATCATCCTAGGATATATGACCATTATGCTAAAAAATATGTCAAATAAATAATAAATTGGAGTGTCTTAACCTACACAGTCTCCTTCAAAACTGAAGGGGATGAAACATGATGAATAAATTGGAGAGAAAGCAAACATTTTTCCCCTAATATATCATATATAGAGCCTTTTCATCTACCCTTGGACTCTCAAATATCAAAATAGTTTTTTCTTTCATTGAGAATGATATCACAATAGAGATTCCTCAATAAATACAGAGGTACCCCAAAATATTTACAAGGTAGTTAGTCAAACACCATCCACCATCTATTCAAAAAATTATAATAAATCTCATCATGGTTACACAAATGGATTGATAATCTTCTCTAACTCAATAGTAAGGGTGTATTAGTTTTAGGTTCAGTGGACAAAGTACACTTGTCTTTGGTAATATTTTGTCTTCCTTACATCGTAAGACAATTTTTTAGTGTAATAATTACAATATTTGGTTTTATGATCCTCTCACATGTTTATTTTATCCATCACACCATCAATATTATATATTAATGAATCTAATGACAATGCAATAGTTTGGCGAGGCGTAATCGTGGCATCAGGGTTTCTCAGGGTTTATATTAAAACTTGAACTTGATTTTTTTATTATTTTTAATCTCTCCTAAAGGTTTTTTAGGTACTAAGAGGGTGTTTAGGAATTGAAAGAGGTGTTTGAGGTAGTTTTTGTTCACCCTAGTATCCAAGTGAAGGATGGTTTTCAGGTCAAGATTTAAGATCTATTAAAATTAAAAAAATGAATTATGAATAATGCATGAAAAAAAAATTTAATCCCTAAACCTAAAGTAAATCCAGTCAAAACATACCTATTATACTCTCTACAATTGTTAATTCATTTTGTATGCAAGGATTTATCTCCAAAAAACCTTCTTGCATTATTTCTCACTCATGTTTTTTCTAATACATATTTTTTAGCGAAAAGAAATGAGAAAGGCTCAGTCTCGACCAAGCCTTTTATTTTTGTCACATCCCACAATTTCATTCTATTTTGTCACAATATTAAGTTATAGTATGTGAAGTAGTTTAGGAAGGAAGGGGGAAGTTGTTATTACTCAGATGATTTTGTAGCTATACTTGTGTATGATCCTGAAAAGGATTTATACACTTTTGCGTATTATAAGCCCAATTGCCTAACAGTGCTTGTTACGAAGCATATGTGGATTACTTGACATTTATAATTTATTTTTTCTTTGCTTTAATGTATAAGTTTACTTTTTTTTCTATGTGCAATGATTTCGATGCATTGGTGTATTATTTGGTTGTTGTACTTGATAATGTGATTTTGGTTAATCTTATTTGTTGTAAATAATGATTTGTTAAATATGGTAAATTTGTACATGACTGTAATATATTATTTTGGTAATGAGAAATAATTTTGAATGTTTAAATGATACTAACTTTATTTTGACATTACAACAGTCATAGACCGTAAAGAATTATGATGGTATTTAATGAAGAATAGGTAAAGTTTGGAATCATCAAGGTAAAATTTATAAGGTTGAATTTATTATCTGTTTAATAGTAATATGAAAATATTTCTTACAAGACTTGAGCAATGAAAAAGTATCGCAAGAAAAGATTAATTTGGTTTATTGGTTTTTGATCATATACTTGGAATATTTTAAACTATTTAAATGGATTGACCATAACACATGTAATGTTTTATTGCTAATCAGATTGATCACACCATGCATTAGATTGAAACTTGTTTGGTTTGATATTCGCTTTGACCAATCGTAGCTCCATGCTAAGTGGTTATTGTTGTGATTGGTTGTGTTGGTCTAAGACCTCAAGACAAATTAAAAAGATTGTTTAGTTGTTTCAAAGGACATTGACCATGGCAAAAAGGGGTAAGTATTATACCTATGATTAATGGTCTTCGACAAAAATTCATGGGCATTGTATTGTTTAATAGTCATTGAATATGATGATTAGAATTTTGTTGTTTGTTAGTGATATGGTATTCAATTATTGGTCAAAGCATACAAGTGTGTTCCACTTTGTGGCCATAAATATTTTAAAATCTGACCAGTAAATAAATAGTTAAAAAATACTATAAAAATTTAAAAAATTAGGTAAATTCTAGATGCCCTACACCTTGGTATTTATAGCCTCTTAAAAATGCATGTTTGGTCATTTTATATGTGTTTGGTCATGTTTTGGTTGTCAGACATAGTTTGTTGAAAGTACAAAAACTACAAAAAAGTGGGACACAGTTATATGCTTTGACATCATACTAAATTTGCATTTGATTGTTTAATAATTAAAACAGGTCGTTAAACGACCCGTGAAAATTACTTAATGTTTTCTTTGATTATATTATACCTCTCGTTTAAACACCTCCAATTAATTTGGGAGGGAAACTGGAGATGATGGTGGTAAGTAGTGTTATACAAAATCCACCCCTCAAGGTAAATTGGATAACTTGCATGATTTCTGTAGGCTTGGAGGAACATAAATGGTGAAAAGCAAAAAAAATTTAGGTTTTTGGGGTCCCCCTTTGCCTTCCTCTAACTTCCCTCTCCAAGGAAAAAATTAAAGGAGTTAGACAAAATGGAAAAAATCCAAAAAAATGGCTTTAGATAGTGTATGTAATTTAAATAAGAGATTTGTGTCCTAGACAGCATAGGGATGCACATGAAATTTGGGACCCGAAAATCCAAAATGGCCGTAGGCAGTTTAAACCAGAAAAATCATATTTTTTTGTCCCACGCAGTCCACGGGACTTCGAGACAGCCGGGACCCACAAATCTGATTTTTCTGATTTGCAAAGGGTGTGTAAAAGTTGGGTAAATCTAGTCTGGGTGGTCCATGGGATGTTGGGACATCCAGGACCTGAAATGCTGAGATATTCGATCATAAAGGGATGTGGGTGGAGTGGAGGTCAAACACCAATTTTGCTGACTTGCCCAATTTGCAAAGGGGGTCAAATGTGATGTAGGAAGCAAAGGTTTTCAGCCAAAGTCACATAAGGGACATCCAGGAAAGCAAAACCCGAAATACCTGATATAGCCGTATGCAAGAGAAAGTAGTGTAAATCAAACTACAAACTTCAAACGGCCATAACTTTTGACCCCGAGCTTTGATTTTCACCAAAATTGACTTTCTGGAACAAGTACAACGTCCTCTATGCCAAAGAAACTAGATTTCTTATTTTTGATGAGGGTAGCTATGTGAAAATAAAAGAAACATATCCATACCTAATAAATTAAATCCCAGTTCCATTAAATGAAATAAATTCTTGGCAAACCAAAAATAATTGCCCGCACTCAGAAGGCCATAAATTTTACATTTCTCAACGAAAATGCACAAAATTGGTACCGTTGGAATCATGGTTCCAATCCCGATGTACAACAATCAAGAAATCCATAATTTGATAAAATATCAATGGTGATTTTGTAGAAAATGTTTCCATTTTAGAACAATGATTTTATTGGGTAGGTGGGATACATTCAATGAAGCATGTGATGACATTTCTCACTGCTGGAAGTTAGGGGACATTATTGGGGGCCTTTTACAAGCAACATAACATCATTTCACTCCATTTAATACCTTTTTCAAGTGGTTGAAGGATACATTTCAGGATTTTAATTTTCCCTCTCTCTCTCTCTCTTCTTAGATTTCTATAAATAGGAGTGTTCGGCTCATTGTAAAGGGAGGTAGTTTTTTGTAGCAAAACTCTATCAAAATTGTTTTGTGAAGCCAATGTGCTACAAGACCTTATAGTGGACTCCTTACATAGTGATCCAGGCCATTATCTTGTAATAGATTGGATTGTGCATACTTATGAAGCAATAGATGCAAGTTTGTGGATGTATCTTCCCCTACTGTGTTTGTTTGCATTCCTCTTTCCCCTTCAATCTTATTGCATATATATTGTGTCTATCTTATGTTGTTGCAAGGATTCATTATCATTGTGTTGGAACAAAGATCACTGAATGGGCTGTCAGGATTGGTGTATACCTCAGCACTTCATCAAACTATTACCCTCAGGGTAATGGCCAAGAAGAGTCCACAAACAAAAACTTACTAAGAATCATCAGAAGGACTCTTGATGCGAATTAGAGAAATTGGCACACGAAGCTCAAATCAGCTCTATGGGCTAATAGGATCACACCCAAGAGGTCTATAGGTAGCTCTCCATTCAAACTGGTATACGAAAAAGAAGCAATTATGCCTATATCACTTGATTTTATAGCAATATAACTCATGAAACAACTAGAACTAGCTGATTTTAGGCCTATGGAAATCAAGTATGTAGAGCTGATAGAATTAGAAGAAGCAAGAGAACATGTAGTGTAGACCATGGAGAAGGATCAAGCATTGATCAAGAAGAGCTTTGACAAGAAAGCTAAAGCCAGGACATTCCAAGTTGGAGACTTGGTACTAAAGCGGTATGTTGATCGTGCAAATCCATTCAAGCATTCCAAATTTGATGCCATATGGAGTGGCCCATATATAATCATAGAATGCAAGGGTAGCAATGCCTTCTAGCTGGCTAAGTTGGATGGTGAAGAATTGCAAATTCTAGTCAATGGAATCCATCTCAAATGTTTCTACTAGAAGGAGAATTTCTCACCCTTGTACATATTAGTCTAGGATTTACAATTCCTCCAAGTTCATGTGCACATTTTTGTTGTTAGAATAGATTTCAATTTCCCTAAGTGTTGGTGCACATGCTCTATTACTTCTAGTAAATGCCTTGTTTATATTTCATCAAGCTTCCAGTCAAAAAAGGAGTTGTTGCAGTGGGATGCTCATGGTTTCCTGCAATAGCCGTAAAGTTCAGATTCAAACAAATGCAAAGCAACTAAAATCAAATGTTGAGGCAGCATTCATAGATTCTCATCATTCAGCCCCGTGGATCATAGTTATAGGAATGGGTGAGATTTGGTTTTCAAGAAATTCTCTACCCTCATAAATCTTATTCTCTTGTAAAATTGAGAGTGCATAATAGCGGAAGGTAGTTCCGAGCTCAAGGGATAGCAGTGCTTCAATGACTCAAGGATGCAGATTTTTAAATTCCAGATAAGATTTGAGATGACTAAGAAGACTCCATGCACAATGGATTTCTAAAGGCATCTGGCCATACTTCATCTAGTAGGTACAAAACCCTATTGAATCACCAAAATTTTTATCCAAAATCCACCCCTCAAGGTAAATCAGATAACTTGCATGATTTCTATAGGCTTGGAGGAACATAAATGGTGAAAGGCAAAAAAAAATCAGGTTTTTGGGGTCCCCCTTTCCCTTCCTCTAACTTCCCTGTCTAAGGAAAAAATTCAAGAAGTTAGATAAAATGGAAAAAATATGAAAAAAATGGCTTCAGAAAGTGTATTGTAGGTAAATCAAAGATTTATGTCCAAGACAACATAGGTACGCATGAGACATCTGGGACCTGAAAAGCCAAAATGGCAGCAGGCGGTTCAAATCGATAAAATTGGATGTTTTTGTCCCGCGCGGTTTGTGGGACGTTGGGACAGTCGGGACCCACAAAGCTGATTTCACTGATTTGAAAAGGGTGTGGAAAATTAAGGTAAATATGGCCTGGGAAGTCCGCAGGATGTTGGGATAGCCAAGACCCGAAATTCTGAGATAGCCAATCACAAAGGGATGCGGGCGGAGTGGAGGTCAACACTCGATTTTTCCGACATGCTTGATTTGCAAAGTGGGTCAAGTGTGATGCAGGTGAAGTGGAGGTTTTCACCAAAGTACCACAAGGGATGTCTGGGACATCAAGACCCGAAATACCCGATATAGCCGCATCCAAGGGAATACAGTGCAAATCAAACCCCGAACTTCAAACGACCATAACTTTTGACCCCGAGCTCCGATTTTCACAAAATTTGACTTTCTGGAATGAGAACGACGAACTTTGACCCTGATCTTTGATTTTTAAAAAATTAGAATTTCTAGAATGAGAATAATGTCTTCTATGCCACATCAACTCAATTCAATTAAATGCTCATTCTCGTTAAATGACAGAAATGCTTGCAGACCCAAAATAACAGCCCACACTCAGAAGGCCATAACTTTTGCATTGCTCAACAAAAATGCACAAAATTGGTACCGTTGGAATCATGGTTACAATCCCAATGCACAAAAATGAAGAAATCCATATTTTTATGAATAATCCATGGTGATTTTTCATAAAACGTTCCTATGTTCAAAATAGTGATTTTAGTTGGTGGTTGAGATACATTCAATGGAGCATGGGATGACATATTTTCACTGCTACAAGTTATGGGACAATATAGAGGGGATTTTTTCAAGAAAAAAAACATAATTTCACTTCATTTTCTACCTCTTGCAAGTGGTGGGAAGTTACAAAATTTTAGGATTTTTCATTCTCTCTCTCTCTCTCCCCCCCCTTCTTAAATTTCTATAAATTGGAGTGTTGGGCTAATTGTAAAAGAGAGATAGTTTTGGAGTAGCAAAAATTTATCAAATTGTATTATGAATCCAATGTGTTGCAAGCTCTTGTAGTGGACTCCTTGCATGGTGATCTAGGCCCTTATTCTTGTAATAGATTAAACTTGTGCATACTCAATGAAAGCAATAAATGTAATTTTCGTGGATATCTCTTCTCCATAATATTTTTGTTTGCATTCTTCTTTCCCTTTCAATATCATTGCCTATATATTCTCTCTGTCTCATGATTCTTGCAGGGATTCATTATCATTGTATGTGTATGAAATGTTTTTGTGAATGTATTTGCTAAAATGTGGAGAACTATTATCACCCCTTCTAGTATGCACTTTTCTTCTACTTTTAACACATTGGAAGACTGTTATCACACCCTCCTTTTCTAGTATATCACCACTTTAGTGTGGGCTTTGTGTTCATGTATTCTCTCTCCCCAGTCCCTTGGAAAGTTATATTAGGATTAGATAGTTTTGCCTACGTTAGAGTATATTGTGATAGGTAGTTTAGGAGCAAGAACCGGCTTTCTCTGGAGGTCTATCCCAAATAGCAAGTCCCACAACTTGGAGATATTACCCATGTTATTCAATCACATTATGAGCTCAATAACACACACTTGTGCAAACCATAGGGTGTTGTGATTCAGAGATGACAAGTAGTTAATCTAGCCACTACCTGGCACCTGCAAAACTTAAGGAGAATTAAATGATCTCAAGAAACTTGAGAATATTTCAGGGAAAGATATATTGTATGCATTGGGTAATTCATTTTTTTTTTTTTTGGATATTCTAAGCTCTCATTCTTTATCCATTAGAAACTCCATTTTTATAAGGATGTTCATGAGGTTTTGATAATCTTTATAGTTGATATGTTTACGGAGTTTATTAATGGAAAATCTAGTTGTATATGAGGACTATTTTATTTGGTTTATTCCCTGGGATATTTTAGAAATCTAGGTTGATTTACTTGGTCGAATGTGTCAAGATTTAGAAAATATAGTTGTAAATAAATTTGCACGTGTATCTTCCATTCTAGGAATGGATTATAAACCATTTTTCTTGTTGTTTCATTTTGAATTTGTTAGATATTCATGTGAAGTTTATTTCTTTTTTTATCTCATTTTACTTAGGTATAAGATGGAAAAATAAAAAATATAATATGGGTATGTGTGGAACGAGGTTTAGGATGATATTTCATAAATTTGGTAGTTTTGAATGGGTATTTTAACCATGATAGGGAGTTGTATAGTGACTCTTATTTGAGTAAAAACCTTATTTTGACTCTGGATATGTTGGGCTGTCAATATGAGCTTGGGTTTTAAAATAAATCTTCCATATATGTAATACTTTTGTTTGCATGTTTTTGAAACTCTAGTTGATTGAGGTGTTTGTATACGAACTGTTGTTTTGAACTATGAAGAAGCTTAGTGCATGAATCTTTGTTCAAGTTGTTAGAGAAGTACGAAGGCCCTGATTTTTTCCAAATTTTATTTCTACTTTATCTTTGTTGAGTTCTTTCCTAGAACAAAATAATAGTTTTAATGTTAAATTCCTTTGCCCAGTTAAATGATCTAGCTCGATATTCACTTTCATAGATGTGTTTATTTTTTCAAGTTTTCAAAAAAAAAGGTATTGTGGTAGTAATTTCCAATCATGTTTGGTTGGTATGAGGAAACTCTTGTACTCCTTATTTTTTAATTGTTTAACTTCGTTAATAAGAGAAATGTGTTGACCTTTATTGAGTATAAAAAATTATATCCCTTGATTGAATAGATTAACTAGGTTTGATAAGTAATTCGATTATTTAAGTATTCTTATTGAAACCTAGAGTTTATATATGTTAGCATTGAGTAATCTCCTCCTTCGATTCATTGGAAATGGAAAGATTGTAATTGTTAAACAACCATTTTGAATCTATTAGTGAAGGGTTTAACTAATTGATAATGTTATTTTTATTTAAAATATTGGCGCTTGTTTAATCTATTTATGACATTAATATATCTTCTTTAGTTTTGATGATGATAAATTGTGATAATGTGGATTGTGGGAATAGAAAGAGATGTCTATTTATCATTGTAACTTTGAAAACAATTTGGTTATTAGTCAACAACTATTTTGGAATGGAACCTTGTTTTCTTAACTTAAGTAATTTTACAAATCAAGTAGATTGATGTGGGTTCAACGTATTAGATACTATTTTGTATAGTTGATTAAGTTTTCATAAAAGAGAACATCGCACCAGAGGTCAAAGAATATAATTATGTCCCACTTTTTTACATTTTGTGTACCTTCAGAAAAATATGTCTAAAAACCATAACATGACAAAACTCATATTAAATGACCAAATATGTATTTTTAAGAGCTTATAAATACCAACGTGCAGGGAATCCAGAATTTACCTGATTTTTTAAAGTTTTTATAGTATTTTTAAATTTTTATTTACCAGTCATATTTTAAAATATTTTTGGCCTCACGAACACCTCGAAACTTTAGTTAATTTACATTCAATAATGGGGGTCCTGCACATATGCAAAAAGGAGGGGCTCAACTACTTGATTGTTGGAAAAAATTCAATAATATGCACTATGAAAAATTCATTTCACTAACAATCTATTATTATTACTCTGTGGTGAAGATCTACCCTTGTGCACCCTATAAAGATCTTTATTAATGCCTAAGTTAAAAATGGATGTCTAAATTTAGTTTGTAATTTAAGGGTACTATGAAAAATAGTTGTTAATCCATGTCACAGTTTCATTTCCCACATCACAATGATAAATTATTCATGATTTTTTTCCCATATCAGATTTCAGGATGGAATTATTATTACGAAGTTCTAATTGGATTTATTTCACTCATGATTTTCATGTGCAATGAATGTAGCTATCTGATTTCAGATCATCCATTATTCTAGTCAATCTCCTTATTATGGAGTATTGTATTTATTGACACAGCAAAACATAATCTCTCATTTCAAATAGAAATATACAATCAACAAAAGGGAATTGGAATTCATTGGTTCTCCTAAATAGCACCCCTAAAAAGGATGAGAAGCTAACTTGAGCTAGTTATCTTGTAGATATTTATGCACAATCTAAAGATTCCTATGTCAATCATATCCTTGTGGCTTCAATTCAACACTCAGAGTGCAATGACTAAAGGGAAGAAAATGGGGATTGCATCAGATTATGCACCTGATAATCTAATCACCTGATGAGATTTACCTTGCAAAAAAGATATGAAATGCTCTGTATGAGACCAATATGAGAATAAATCTCTAGTATGGGGGAAGTAAAGAAAGAGAAAATCTTCTAAAGGTAATTTGTTTTATCTATGGTTACTGCTAACTATAAAACTTCAAAGCAACATGCATCTTTTGTTTCAATACTTTCTCTTGGATGAGTTATCACTCGATTGTATTACAGAGAACTTCACAGTCAAATGACAGACCTTAAAAAGGCGCATAATGAATAATTTTAGTGGCTAATATTCATAATTTGGCTATTTCTAGAGATTTTATACAAGACCCCATTTAAATTATATTGGATCACCATACTTGCATGCCGAAGATTCTTCCAAAATTTAATCTAGCAAATGTTAGCTGTTTAAAGCTCCACTCGTATAGAAAAATGAATTTAATATCAATATTTTTTAATAGGTATCACCTTTAAATAGATGGTCCCAGGATTGGTAAAACATGTTCGGATAACCATGAATTACATGGGCCCCTTAGATCACAATTGCCAACATTTAAAAGGGAAATGTTTTAATTTGACTTAAATTATGTCACTTGATTGATGTAGTGTGTGTGTCGTGTGAATGAATCCATCCTGTAACTAAAATGTGTGTGAAAGAATAATCAATGTGTAAAACTGTGTGTGAACTAACATGTGTGTGTGTCATGTGTGTGTTGATATGTATACAAATATTCATCTAAAGACTTCACAATCCTAAGTACGATATACATGGACGTATAGAGATGTACATAAAGCACTGTGCTGTGTGTGTGTGTTTATATGACCTAAAGTATACCTCTAAAGACACTAATTCAAGTAATCATCTTTACAATTAAAATATTACCTGTAAGATTTTACAACTGATTTTAACCATGGATACTATATATGTGATATGCTATTAATTAAGTAATTCCTCGAATCTTTTAAGCCACAAAGAATTTATCGACTTTGAAAGACCATTCTTTGTAATTGGTTCAGCCAATCCAGTGCAATTTAGATAACTTGAAAATAATATTGCCTCTTATAATTCCTTTAAAACCTAAGAACGGGAAATTATCCCATCATTGATCAACCACAGAGAGATGATATTTTTATATGTTGTGTATAGGGTATACAAACATTTTCTCTTAGTTTACCTGCTAATGGTTGTACAGGATTTAATGGGACCTTATCTCATTCTGGACAAAGTAGATACAACAAATAGTTTCCAGAAGTAAAGAAAGACTATGGAAGGATACTCGGAAACCAAACTCAACATAGTACTGTTGACAACTATCCCCAATCCACCTCAATAGACAAATGAAATAATATTACATTGTGGTAGAAGATTTGAAAGATAAAGATCTTGAGAGATCATCTGGGTTTCCTTTAATTTCATGAAATGATGAGACGTGGCCAACAAGATTAACAATCAAGGTTTGATCCTGCAGAAGGATTGGGGAAAATGGCTTCGAACTATTATAAACTCAATAATGTTTTGTTTGTTAAATAAGGAGAAGCATATACAGACATTTCATACTTCATTAATTCGATTAGGAAAATGAACATCTTACTACAAACTAGGATAATTGAAATTGTACATTATAAAATTTGGATAAGATTTCTCCTTTACATCTATCATCAATTTTATGATGCCAAAGTGAAGGGATTGAAGATACATTTCCAATGATATAAATTTTATAATATTTTGAGCACTAGATCAAAATTTACGGCCTTCTGAAGATTTACATGTCGGGATGCATAGAAATGTTACATGTGGCAATCTTTGATTAGCTCAAGTGATACCTCCTACTAACATGTGCACTAATTTTCCATTTTCAATGTGTTAGTCTTTGATTGGCTTTCTAGTTCTGGATTTACTTCTTTTCATTCCTTTCCTTTCCTTTATTTATGCAGGAAGGTTTGTTCCTTAATAAAAAGTAAGCCCATAAATTAATGCCATGTTCTCCCATCTTTTCATATTGTCCTTTTCTTTGTTTAACAGAGGAGAAGCAAGAGCCAATAGAAAATTTCCACACTTCCTCATAATTTACCCTTTCTATAGCCCCTAACTGACCACTGCAAAGCGTGAGCTAATAATAAAACTCCACACTTACTTCGCATTTTACCTTTTCTTTAGCCTTGACCGATAATCACAAAATGCAAGCCAATAGAAAATTTCCATGTTCCTCGGGCTTGTTAGTCTTCCTTACATCATGCTTTCTTTTGATTGGTTCGGTCTTCGCATTACAACCTTTTCTTTTTGGGGGACTTAGAACTTTTTTCTTCCTAAAAAGGTTGTCACGTATCCCTTCTTTAACCTCGTTCTTCTGTAACTTGTCACCTCTAAACTTTGTCATTTTTTTTAACCTTTCAACCCAACCACCATAGACCTGAAATGTTACTTAATACAATTAATTATACGGTCTTCACATCCACCATGGTCCATCACCCAAAAGTGTGATGGAATACCACCACATGGCCTCTGCCTTACTGGCATTGAACTTTGATAGTTGTATGAATGTCTTTTTCTTGTTTAAATGGCCAAGTCCATTTTAAACGAATTTTTTAACCATTGTTGCAGCTTTTTCCTTCATGGTCGTGTTGCATGATTTTTACTTTCAGAGATTCAGACTTTTTTATGAGTAGTTTGGATTATTTTGTGCTAATTGGAAGCTCTTGTGAAAAATGTAAATGTAATCCTGATCACCAGTGAACCTGAAGCTTTTACTTTGATAAATCAGTTCATTTAAACTAGTCCCCCGACATTGTTGTTTAATCCTTTCATTTATATTGCCAAGGCATGAAATTTATCACAAATTGAGGCTCTTTCTTGACTCGGACTAATTTTTAAAGCACGAGAACCAATATAAATCACATAAAAATCAATTAAATTATGGGGAATCTATTGAAAAATACCAGTTCAATCCAAGAAATTGGATTGAGATCTAACATGCCTATTTGTATTAAACTTAAATTATTGTAATACTTTATGAAATAAGGATTTATCCTTAATAAGTTAAATAAATACAATTATTACTTTTATATCTCTTATGAGTTGTAATAATAATTCATGTTGTTTCTAACAGTGTATGTACTTTGCAATTGATTATAACATTATACTTGAAATAAATCCATGTACTTTACAAAAAAATTATTCTTAATTATTACAACTACATCAATGACATCATCATTTATATGTTTAAATGTAATGAGTTAAATAATTAACATTGTTATGGACAGTGATGCAAAGTTATGAAATAATGGCATTTCTTTTAAACTTGATCGTAAAGAGATTAAATAAATAATCAATCCATTATATAGTACAACCCTAAAAATACATTGTCAATAGTTGTACCTTTATGACAATAACTTATTTAATGAAATTAAGATGTCATAAATACAGAATTATTATATATTAAGTAAGATAGTAATATGAAATGTGAATGATACATTATTATTGTCATTAATAATGAACTATTTTTTATCACTTAAATGGATTATATCTCTTTCTCAAAGAGATACTTAACGATAGTTAAAAATATGGTGGAACTATGATACAATCTAAATGGGATTGGATCATTATCAAAATAAAAGGATATGGTTAAACTAAACCTAGTCCTAGCAATGAAATTTGTAAAATGGCACTACGAGATTAAGAAACTTTGAACGATAGTAACTAGTAAGTTGTTATAGACCTTATCATTTAACATATAACTTGACTTAGTCTCTAAACGACGAAATCTACCTTGTAATAAGATAATTGTATTATGAAAGCGTGGGATCTAAGTCCCGCAGATTTTATTTATTAAACTCTATCTGTACCATCTTATGATGGCTACAAGAAAGGTAAAAATTAATTATTGAAAAAAATCATTAATTAATCTTTATATTTACCATAGGTGTCCTAAGCTGGGATTGATAGCGTACTCTCAAGTTGAGAAGCGAGATATAGATTCTAGGTCATCTAAATACAATAACTTAAACATTTAATTAAACATACATGATCCAGATAAATTTTTACTAATGGGTCAAGTTTTTTTTGGCTTATGTGCACTCATGAAACTAAACATGTAAAGCATATCTTGAAAATTTTGTCCTAAGTAGTGTACTAGTTAAATACATTGTCAGTTCACTGAGTTCCTATCTAATGGTGTGAGATTTCAGACGAAACATAGTTAACTATTTTTCAAGTAAACACTAAGGAATTGCATCAGTTCTCAAACCTAATTAAATATGTTAAAAAATTTCATACAAGTTATGCACACTCAGATAGAGTGAGGATAAAGGGGGTCAGGTAGATCTAATTGACCTTTACAGCTGCACATGGTTATGATGTTATCAAATGGATTGTAAACCATATTTCATGATGGATTATCATTGTTGATAGGTAAAATCATTAAAGGTAGTGAATGGGTTAAGGGGTTTGTTCTAAAAGAAAAAAAACCCTTAATTTGGATTGTTTATAACTTGGGTGTTATAATTTTTTACAATCAAAATATACTTGTGTTATGGCTTGGAATTACAAATACATAATGTGATCACATTACAATGTTCTCATTTTATGAAAAGGTTGTGTTATAATGTAACTGAGTCATAACGTGAGTGCATTATGCAAAAAGTTTCTCAAAAGTATATTTTTTGTTTCTTTTTTCTCCCTCATTTCCATGCACATACCCTAGAATAGAATGAAGATGATAAGATTATTATTTATTTATGTATGAAATTTTGTTCCAAAATCTTCACAATATTATGTATAATTATACATAAACATCATAATTCACATAATACATTTAAAAAAACTTTATTTCCATTATATCACTCAAAAAATCAATAATTACATCATCATGCATATATTATCATGTTTCAAAGCCTTACATTAGATATTTGTGTTACATTACCCATTATAGAAGCACACTTATGAAACCTTTGTGGAATATAGTTTCTCATGTGAACATTCCTAGGATCATAACTAACTAACTCATCTAATTATTTTCACTATATTTAACTAACCCTTCATTCCTTTTCCTTTCCTTTTATTCACCCCTTTTAATAGGTTGTTATAGATTCCTTAAATATTCATGTTATCCTCTCTTTAGAACCTTCCTTGGCTGGATTGGCACTTAGCTAGTATGTATATTCTTCCAATTTTGGTGGCATGTATTTATATGTTATCTACATCTTGAACCTTTTTCTTTTTCTCCACATGTCTTCAGGGTTTTTTGAGAATGTTCCTACCGGGATTTTAAAAAAAATGATTTTCCTTATAACCATGTATATATCTCACTCATTCATCTTGTCGGGTAGTTCGCGAAACCTCATATCAATAATGAATATGAAATGATAAGGGTTTGGTTTGGTGGCATATACGATTAGTTTCTATCTCGTATTATCCCCTTCCAATTTATGATACCCCCTGAAGCACATATAGGTATGGTTAAATAAAAAATTCATAGAAAAATAGCTCTCGTAAATTGTTCTAAGATTATTCCTAATATAATGGTAGCTATGAATTGAAAATGTTCAATTATGTTTCATTATTGAATAATTGTAATCAATTATTTACTTATGTATGACTTTAATTTAAATTTTTGTAAACCTTATAGGCATGATAAAGTTTCAATGAATAAAAATAAGGAATTCAAAAAATTGCATGCAAGTGTTTACAAATTAAGAGACAACATAATAAAATGTATTAGGAATATAAAATTGACCATAATAGATGTCCTGGCCTTATAAATGGTTATGGTAACAAAACCAAATCTGTTTAGGTTGAAATGAAGTTTACATGAAAAAAATTAGTAGAGTTTCAAACTTTAAAAGTTGCTACAATCATTTAATAATACCTAATTTAGACCAATCACTTATACATAAATAAATATGCACAACATATATAAAATAATAAAATAATTACACAAATAGTTGTGTTGATAGGTGTTATATATTATAACTACACTTTATGTAAACCCTGATGCATTATATAAATGATGTAAATCAAACTACTATTTGATTCAATGACACAAATCATATGGTTATCTCTTTTACCCATCCATGTGTTCTTTTTTGTCTTACCATTCATATTTTCGTAAATATTCTTTTAACATTTATTAATCAAGCATGTTTCATTACATGGTTGTAATTTCCTATGGTCTACAAAATTAAACATGGTTGAATATCACAACTAGGTTAAATCATATAAGTTTTTTCCAATTTGGGGTTTAAAATATTTTTAAAATTGACTAGTATATAAATCTTCAAAAAGACTTTTAAAACTTAAAAAATTAGGTAAATTACAGATGCATTGCACCTTGATATATTCAACCTCTTAAAAATATGTGTTTGGTCATTTCATGTGTGTTTGTTCAATTTTTTAAGTTGTTAGACATGTTGTGTTGAAAGTACAAAAAGTGAAAAAAGGTGGGACATGTATAGAATCTCTTGTAAACATCTTCATTCATAGCATCTCGTCAAGTTGTCAGGTGTGTTTAATCAAAGAAAGGTTAACACCTACTCAAAATAAGGTATAAATGTCATCCCATTCATTATTTTAAATCATGAAACATACACTTGTGGTGTAGAAACAATCACATCTTGTTAAACAACCTCCTCTTATAACTAAGTTTTTGGGTAGATCTTTCAATTTCTACTCATAAAATGTGAGGGATATCGAATTCTATGAATTAGATATAAACAACATGGCTTAATAATTTAATTTGTAGAAAATATATATTTGAAATTCAAATAAACAATCTTAATGTAATGTAAAATACAATAAATTGAATTAAATTAAAGAAAATTGCAACAATCATTCAATTAGCATTATCCTTTGTTTTATCTTAATATATTATTATTATTACTAATTTTCTATAACTAAGTTTTTGGGTAGATCTTTCAATTTCTACTCATAAAATGTGAGGGATATTGAATTCTATGAATTAGATATAAACAACATGGCTTAATCATTTAATTTGTAGAAAATATATATTTGAAATTCAAATAACCAAGCTTAATGTAATGTAAAATACAATAAATTGAATTAAATTAAAGAAAATTGCAACAATCATTCAATTAGCATTATCCTTTGTTTTATCTTAATATATTATTATTATTACTAATTTTCTAATGATTCATTTCAATTATTATGTATTATGATCTAACGCTCATTGACATCAAACGTCATTGTTTATTGTTATATTTACATGTATTAAATGTATTACACATATATGTGTCTTCCTTTCTTATGAATATGTGCACTGAGTGCATTGATGGCTAGACTATTAATATTAACATTATGAATTACAATTTCAAGATTCATATATGCACACATGTTTTTTATTATGAATATTTGAGCAATTTTGAAGATTTATTTTTGTAAATATTTCTCTATTATTTTTTATTTTTTTATTTTTGTAATAGTCGGATATTTGTTTATTCGTTCTATCAGGAGTTAATATCAGGTTAATGTCCCTTGTGTAATGATGTATGTGACCTATATTTTGTAATTAATATTTAAAATTTTCAAACTCGTTGCGACCTTTATAATAAGTGTTAAAATTTATTCTTTATATACCAATTTTTCTGTTTTGAAGTATTTTTTATCTCCAATAAATTTACAAAAATGTTCTATATTATTATTTCAATGTTTAAGTTAGTAAAACACATAATAATGTAATTTTAATAATCCTAAAAACTTACAACTCCATTAAAAAAGCTAGGATTTGTAGTTTGGTAGCAATTACTTTAAAACAAATTCAATATGAAACATTGCATAAAATATGACATTCATTTTGTATTAATTATTAATATATCAGTTATTAATGGTGTGAGAGATTGTGAGTATAAGAATCAAGTAGGAAGGTGTGCACATCAACCGGGTTGAACTCAAATAGAACCGTGATGTAGCTCCAAGTAGTAAAAAACCATTCAACCACCATGAAATTGTGAATGTAAGAAAAAGGTCTGCTCATTCTCATAGATTAGAAAAGAAGGTAAAAAATAGGATTTTTGTGTAACTGCCAATGCAATACCCATCATACCTCCACAAGGGAGAAAGGAGTTATGTTCTAGAAATTGAAAGTAACTCATGTATGACACATTGTGGCACACTGACGCATATGAAAAATTATATAACATAATATAACATAGTTCATAATGACACATAAAACCTATGGCCTCATCTAAGGTGATATTATTTACCATGTGCGAGGTAAAACTCCAATAAGAGGTAAATGAAATCCCTCACACCAACACTCCCCTTCATCATAACTTAGGATGAGGAATACTACGTCAGAAGGATAAATGGATATCAGAAGCTACGCATGATGAGGTACCCATGTACAATAAGGATCTCAAGTAACGAAGGAAAACCAAATGGTAAAAAAATCCACTTACAAGAGATAGAAATCTTGAGAATCATGAAATAGGGAGGCATCCCATTGATATTTTATTGATATGAAAAGTATATTAGATGAGTAGCTTACAAGTTGATTACAATTAGTAGAAATATATGTAATATTTATATGTATTGAATAGATGAATAAGGAAAATTGGGAGATTTTACAGGTTACAACAACCCGTCCAAAATATATACATGAATGAACAAAAATACAAATATATGGTTTTAACAAACACAACCATATAACATTAATATAACTACTAGCTACCTCAGTTACTGCAGTAACATACCTATTTACCAATATTAAAAGTAACACACTATTACCTATGGTAAACAGCAAATACAATTCATAAGTTAACCTACTACTATTTTTACCTGGAATTCCCCCCCCCCCCTTAATTTTGTATTTCTTATGATAACTATGTGTATAACGTTGAAACCCGCTAAACCTAAATGGGCTCAATGCAGGGGTTAAGAAACTAGCTCAATCCACATGTAAAGTATCATGGTGAGGGTATTTGTTAGCTAGATTAACCTTCAAATCATTATATTGATCAGCTAGGAGCTGAATTATTAGCTCTGCAACTTGCCCCCAAGAAGTCCACAAAACATGGCAGAACTGCTAACTTTAACAGTGACTAAATTATCCACTAAATTTAGTGAAGAAACCGCTAATTGGGAAAAATGAATTTTTTTTCTAGATTCTTATTTTTTTTAGAATGCAGCACTTCTATTTTCCAGGATGCTTTAATTTTTCCTGGTTCAGGAGGCACCAGTGTGAAAAAAAATCTTTACAAACAAATGAAATTTTAAACTAGAAGTGTTGGGGATACAGGGTGAATCTGGGATGCTAGTGGAGGCAACACAGGATCTCTTGGAACACAGTAAAATTATCCAAAACCTATTAACTTCGTTGCAATCTCTCTATAGCTTCATATTCTTTCACAGGATCTCATATTCCAATCTCTGATAGCAAATGTTGAGGACCAGGAAACATGGAGGCGGCTTGTTGATATTTTACTAATATGAAAAGAAGATTACATGAGTAGCTTACAAGCTAGTTATAATTAGCAGAAAGATTTGCAATATTTATAGGTATTGAACAGCTGAATAAGGATGACCAAGAGGTTTTACAAGTTTCAAAAACCCAACCAAAACATATACGTGAATGAACAAAAATACAAATATATGGTTTTAACAATACACAATCATATAGCAATAATATAACTATTAGTTACCTAAGTTACCACATTAACATAACTATTTACCAACATTAAAAGTAACACACTATTACCTACAGTAAATTTTGCATGTAAAAATGTTAGCATGAAAAATTCAAGAAAAATGTCATGACAACCTAGACGATATTTGAAAATCCCTCTCCCGTCAATGTAAACCTGGCCTCCAACCAACTTAGTTACCATTTTACCCTCATAATGGCCATCAGGAATTTGCTAATGTTAATTTCAAGTTTTTTTCATGTGTAGGGAGGTGATTCATGGATTCTTTCAAGACCATTCAGAAGTAATTGCTCCCTGAGGCCCAAAAAGGCATATTTTTAGGCTTTTCCACACTGTTAAACACCCCTCAAAAGATGATTGTTAAGGCACAAATCACATGGCATTTATGCAAGGGAGATACTAGATGCACTTAATTTATTTAGGAAATTTACAGAATAAAAATAGGTTTAGAAACAAGTTATGTAATATCATGTTATTTGTAGTATGGTATAAGGAAATGAAAGTGGTGAAAAGGCTACCTAGCTTGTTCCAGATATATTAGGAGCCTCTTCAGGAGTTTAAAATAAATCAGATACTCATTGTAAATCTAAGAGTGTATACTTAATTTTTCAAAAAATTTAAAAGTATTCTGAGGAGGAAATTTACAAATATGGGTCCATCAGTGTCGATAAAGACCTTCGATCCTGGTATAGACTCAACTAAATATTCTGGGAGTTCCAAGGATATTTTGAAGATGATTCAAATTCCAAATTGATCAAATAGTACCTTTACATTTCCCATATGTTATGTTAGACAAAAAGGTATATTTGTCTTTAGTGACAGTTGGGCCTTATAGAAACTGCCTGTGACCAAAATTGAAAATGGACCTAAATTTTAAAAATTGGGCAGAATTAGGTCCTTTAAATTTTTGAATTGGATTTTTTTTTCCACTCAAAATTATATAATCTTGGCCTAGGAAACACCAAGGCAAACTCTCTAGGAAAAAAGGTGCTTCGGCAGGCTATTTTAAGCAGTGCAATTGTGACACCTGGCTTCCAAAAGTGGAAAATCAGAATCCTTGATCGATGAAGAAATAATAGCCCCATTAGGTTTAACTGATAAACTTATTATCACCTTTAAAAAAACTCAAAGGGTAAATGGTGGACACTATAATGCACCACCACATAGAGATGACATGTTGCGTTACTTAAAATCCAACTTTGGGTATTAGAACATGTTTTCTTCTCACTTTATGGTTTGGACCCTTTCTCATGATGAGCAGACCCTATGCGCACTTATGAGGAGGTGATGTCCCTTTTTTCCTTTGATAAGGGTACATATGGGACATGTAAGTGTGCCACCATGGAGGAGGGAGACTTTGTGTCACGTGAGTTGCAAAGTAGGGTTTTAGGGAAGTATTTTTAACCTCACAACCTCTTACCCCCTTCTCATGATCAAGATACCCATGGATTTTTTTTAATATATGATGTCCTTTTTTCCCCTTTGTCCCTTAATAAATGTGGTAAGGTACATGAGGGGGTTTAAGGTCCATTTATAAATTTTCAACCCTGCCCTTGAGTCTCAGCTAACCTGGGTTAAGCAGGGTGAGTCAACTTGGAAAATGGGAAGGAAAATTCATTTTAAAATGGCTTAATCCATTTAATTATGAAAATTTATCAATACTTAGCATTTTTCCATTTTTTCTCACCACCCTCTATTTTTGGTATGGTTTTTAAGAAAAACTATGCATCCGCTTGGCCAAAACACATTTTTTCTCATTGCCTTTAAACCCTACCTCCAATGGCCCTGAAACTTGGATTATGGCTTCCCTATGAGAACACTTTTGAAATGAGTGTTTTCATGTCCTCATTTATGCCCTCATCAATTTTTTATACCCTCCCAAATTTTCCAGCCATGGAGAATGTCTTCTCAAATAACATTTTTGTAGGAATCCAAATTGCCTCAAAATTGGAGACAATGATCTAAAAAAAATAGCTTTCCAATGAG
Source organism: Taxus chinensis (assembly GCA_019776745.2). Lineage (NCBI taxonomy): Eukaryota > Viridiplantae > Streptophyta > Pinopsida > Cupressales > Taxaceae > Taxus > Taxus chinensis. Next base: position 206,483,759 of record CM034147.1, read on the forward strand.
TAATTTAGTTGCCCATGAAAATTAGTATGCATTAATATACATGACTATTGTTTTTTTACATTCTTCCATGTCTAAAGAATAAAACACAGACCTGTAATTTTACTTTTCATTTTCACAAAAAATGAGTATGCTTGAAGATATGGATGATTGTTGTTTTTTACATTCTTCCTCGTTCGAAGAAGAAAACATGGACCTGCAAGTTTGATTTTCATTTTCACATAGATCCAGATGAGAGAAACCCCCAAAAACTAGAGCAAATCATCCTATTGGGAGATAGAAATTTTTAAAACCATTTTAACTCCAATCCAACACTCCATGACCTATGTTTATTTTTATTAATTCCCAGTTCAAGACAATTACAAATAATATTAAGTCCAAATAAATAATGTATTTAAGTCATTTTTCTCATCCCCTCACGAGGAAATTTCTCAAAAGTGACAATTCGACAAAATTACCAAAACTAGTCACCAGGGAAAAACATACTAAAAATAGTAATTGTCCAGAAAAGGCTCAAAATGGTCATGGTTTTTCATAATCCAAATTATTTACTCATAAAGACATTAATGGAGGAAAAACTCATGTTTGTGAAGGGGTAGACAAATGCATTGCGTCTGAAGCAAAAGAGGATCTCTCTCGGTGCCCAATTTTGATCACAACTGTGTATTATGGTCTTGATGTGCTTCTCACTCTATCGGATGGGTTGATCAAAGGATAAAAACATATTCCATCCAATATCCCACCTTTATTCAGCTCATGATCATATTTTCCTTCACCTCATCTCATTGGGTTCTCCATTTCCCAAGGGTCAAGATCACCATATTGAATTGTACAGCGAATGGTATTAAGTTTCATCAAGAACTTCATAGTTTGGAGGAATAACATTCTTTCAAAGGTTGAAAGGATTTTTCAAGAGAGAGAAGGAATTATTTATTTTCTTCAATGGTCAAATGTTCATCTCCTCTCTTTTCAATGAGAACAAATGTTTTATAGAGGTGTTTCATTCTATAGATGTCTCAAAGGGGTAAATTTTTCAAAGGATTAATATTCATTGGCAGGGCATCATCATGGAGGGTCATCACATATCAAAGTTTCATCTTCATCATCATTGGAGCTGATCTTCATATAAGGTGGAGGAACATTCATCTATGTTATAAATAATCTTTTCTCTCCTCTCTTTATTCTTTCTCATCTTCTCTCCCCCTTTCTAATTCCTCATCATATGTAATCATGACACTTTATCATATTTACTTAAGTGATAATAGAATATTTGTAATGTGTAAAATTACTCTCTCAAATTATAATAGAGGTACTTAATTTTCCTCTTCTAAGGGTAATTAAAAATATACAAGTGATGGGACATGAAGAGTTGAATTTTAAAGATATAAATTAAGATAGCCTCCTCATCTCAAAGGATGGTTATTATTTTTTACTAGCTCTCGTATTCTTTCTAGGAACAAGTTATCAAATTCCTCTAACTCATTTACCTATGTTTCCTCTCCATCTCAACTACACTCCATGAGCATGTACTTCTTGAATGTATATACATATACTTTTTGTTATTTGTATCATGTTCCTTGTTCTATGTAAATGGTTTCTTCTCATTGAATCCAAGGATGTATTTTGTTTTAAGTAATAAACTCTACGGTGTTATTTATGTCCAAAACCCTCTTCACTATTATCTTCACTTCTCTCTCTCAAGATATTTCCTCCCTTGTAGTATCTACAAGAATGTTTCTACAAGCACAAGGAAGTACCCCTATCTGATCCCCAGTCAAAAGATCACCCCCAGTTTTTAGAATAGTGTATATAATTTCCCTATGTTAAATAAATGGAGCTTACCCCATTTAACTAGAGGGACTTAGTCCCAGATTGTTGGTGAGAGTTACCTAATTTTCTCATATGACAAACTATTTTGCCAACATTTTTTGGCACCCACCGTGGAGAAGCTTTAGCACATCTACACCTAATATATATTCCACAAAATCAATAAAAAGTATATATTCCAAAAGAAAAAAATCTGAAATCTGAAATTCCAAAATCCCACAAAAAGAGTGATCATAAATCTGCCTTGAGTTGAATCCAATATTTCCCAAAAGTGACTAGAAAATATATACCAAATTGAATAGATTGAGAGGTATTATTGACCCTATTTTCGAATCTTTATAAAATCAGCAAGAACAATTCAAATATAATCCATATTGTTTCTCTCAAGATTCATCTCCATCTGATTCATCAACTGGTATCCCTAAGAATCCTATCCAAACTTCTACTGACAATCCTTCAAATCCTTGGGATTATCCTATCTTTCACCCACCATTGAATCTTGAATCTCCAAAAGAATAAGAAGAAAAATAAGAAGAGGAAGAACCAGAAGGATAAAAAGAAGAGGAAGAAATGGAAACATAAGCACCTATGCCACATGGAAAAAACACTAGTCCATTGGATTTGACTCCTCCACTTCATGAATTTTCAAAAGGGTCAAGAGAGAATTTTTCAAAATTATATGGATATGAAAATAAATTACAGCATGATCATATCATAACTTTCATCACATCCTGTGGCATTCTGGGGGTAAAACATTAAGATGTTCCAATCTGGCTATTTGTGGAAATATTACAAGATGCCACTAGGGACTGGTTTTACTAATTTCCATCATGCTCAATTATTGATTGGGGTGATATGAAACACAAGTTTGAAGCAAGATTCAAGATTGTGGGAATATTTTCATTCCATCCTTGCTCAATTAACTCAAATGAAGAAAGAACCACAAGATTCCATAAGAGACTTCATGGAAAAATTCAACAAGATTCCCACCAATGTCCATCCTACTACAGATAATCTGAAAAGTTTATTCGTGAATGCCCAATTTCTTGAAGTTATTTTCATTCTACAAAGAGTTCAACCAAAAGATTTGGACAACGCTCAAGAAATTTCCATTGAACTAGAATATGACATCATCTTTTTAGGAAAGATAAAGAATCATCCATTGAAGGATAATACCCATAAATCCAAAGATGGGAGAGTTGATTCATTGTTTCATATGTTGGATAATTACTTGAAAATTTTGAAGAAGAAATTTTCTCAATGAGCATCCCACCCAAACCAGAAGAGGAATCAAATTGCAGGAGCACCTTGAAGGATTTCCTTGGAAGTTTAGACACAAAATATATGTACTTGGGTATATTTATAGGTCTTAAAGCATACTAATATATACATGATTCCTAAGTAAAAAAACTTGTAATTAAAAATGTATTTGAGGCCTTTTAATTTGTTTGTTATACTTTTATTGACTTTATGTACCCTAAAACCCTATTGGTATTTTACTTATTTATATTTTATGCCCTCAGACAATAGTGCCTAGTTAAGACACTAGTGTCGAGGTGCTCTTGTCCCTCCAGGGTGCTCCTGACCCTTTCTCCCCTTTTCACTCTTTTTGGTCCCTTTTACTTCTTGGGAATATTTTATACTTTTTGGTCGATCTTCTAGTTGTCAATTACAAAATTAAAACAACGGAACTATATATATACATATTTATAGATCTCAAATAAGGGACCAAGCACTAGGATTATCTACTATCACCTAAGATTGCATCCAAAGGCACAAGAGAATCTCAAATCATCCATCTAGCACATTCACTCAAGGGATAAGAGTTGCATCACTTTTGCATAGACAACATAGGAGGGGAAGTTTATTCTATTCCATCTCATGCATTCTATACATTTTTTACATTCTATATCCAACCCATTATCACTATGTAACTTGTAGAAGGGAATCCTACACTTTCACACATAACTACATGGAGTATGAAATGTAGTGCATCACTTGGTACTAAGTTCACTCTTTGGGTGACCATCAGGGTCATTTCGAATCCACATTATAAATATTTTTAGTATATTTGATGTAGTTTAGGGACATGTGTAGGTAGATAACTTATTTTGTAAGTTATATTTACATTCAATGATCTAGGAGAGAATCTAGAGTGACAAAAAGATATCAACAATGAACCTCCTCCTACATAGAAGATATCATAATTTGAGTACCTATCTGGACACTAGCGCCCAAATCTAATCACTAGTGCCCAAGGACTCTTTTCCTACATATTTTAGAGTTCTAAAACCTATAGTTTATAGTGACGACACTCCTCTTAGTATGTTTAAGCTATTCACCTGCTCAGATCACTTGCAAACTTCTTTAAAATCAGCTTAGTCACTCTATCTCCTCCTCTTGCTTAGGGTTTTATATTATACATGATTTTTTGCTTGCATCTTATTGTATATTATAAAATTTGTGTATCATTATTTACAATAGTTACTCTGAAATTAGATTTAATTCCATTTATATTAAATAATTTGGTGAGCCCCACTCGTTATCAAACACCTGGATCCTTATTTTTCTTGTTCTATCGAATCTTCTTTCATCGCTCCTAAAATTCCTCAAATATCCTTTCATGACTTACTTCAAATGCACCCACCTTATAAAGATTTTCTCTAAAATTCCCTAGACACTATGTACCTCCCTCACAATACACTACCTACATAAGTAAGTTCCATTTTTTATCATTCTTCGATAACCCTAGTATTTTTGATACCACAACCAATCAACCTATCTTTGAGTCAATTCAAGATTTACACCATTTATTTCAAGATAAATTTCAACCTATGGAAACAATGATTAAATTTATCAAATCTGAAATCCAACATCTCAATAATACTTCTCATGCCCATGTTATTTCTTATTCTGCACCGCATACTCATCTTATGTCTTCTACATGTGCTCATATAAGTGAACTCTAAGTCTTACCGCTACCAACACCTCTCAAGTTTATGTTGTCCATTGTGTTTATGTGTTTTCATTGATTTCAAATTCAATTGATATAAAAGGGTGTGTAGATGTCATAAGATTCTCTATGAGGTGTTAGTCAAGGTCAAACATGAAGGTTCATTGGTAGTGACCTATTTTGGTGAATTCCAATGGTGTTCTAGATCATGGTGTAGTGTGCATAATCATAGTTTGAGCTCTCCTAAGTTAGATAGATGTCTTCATGAGGTAAAAAGAGGTTGATAATGATGTTTCAAATGTTTCCAAGTGTATTTATATGGTCTTCATGGTCATTTCATGAGTTATATGACTTGAGTAAGGGCACTATAGGCCTATTCATAGTTCTAGAGCATGAGGTTTAACATAGAGGTATGCGTTTTGGAGCAAGGAAGTCATGGTGAAGAGTGGTATGAGTATGGTCATGTTGTATATGAAATTTATAAGGATTTTTCAGGTTGTTTCTCATAGGTATGATGGTGTTTCACGGTTCTTGGGATGCAAGCTAGTGAAGATAACCAAAGTCAACACAGGTAAGTCATTGTGGCTAGAGATTTTAAGGAGTATTTGAGTAAGGTGGTGAGTTTTTTCAATTATATGATATTTTTATGAGGCTTCATCACAAGTTTTAGTTCAAATTGAATAATAAATTACAAATTATGTCATTTTCTATAAAATCAAGTTAAGAAGAAGCAAAATCCAGCTCGAAGCGCCAACTTGTTTTTCTCACACACACTTTTCATGGGACCCAAAGGTTTTAAGGAATGATTTTACATTGATCTAAGATTTTTTATCAAAAATAATGAGGTTACTTTATCATCATACTTTTATGAACAATCATTAACAAGATAAAGTGGTTTGAAACCCTAGTTAAACGCTTATAACTATATTTATAAGAAAAACTTATAACAATCATGATGCATAAGTTTTTCTCTTAAATAAAGTTTGGAGACCATACAATAAAAATTTCCCAAATTTATTTATAAGAAGAACTTATGCATCATGATTAAAGAGGATTTCACATAGCTCATTTTGGTAGTGGTTCGGTGTTCTAGTTGTTTTGTGAAGAGAGAGAAAAACCCTATTATTGTGGGTTTTTACAGTTTCAGGTTTTAGATGGAAGTTCCAGGATGAAAACCAAACTGTTCTAGAATACTTGGGAGATGTGATACATATCCATGAAATTTTGGAGGAATTTTTCTTGAAGAATTTTTGAGGTACAGGTGCTCAAAGTTAGCCTACCGATTTTGGCTTTAAGGTCTCAAAAACTAGTCTTATGCTTTGGAGGGAGTTTGATCATTTTGCTTGTTGTTGATGCATCTAATGGTAAAGGATAGTTTATGTACACCTATAATGATGTTATCAAGTGTTTGTTTTGATGTATTGAATTGTTTTTTAGGTGAGTACCTATTGTCTTGGAAATCCCTTGTTAGCTTACTCTATAAGGCTTAAAGAAACAGGTGTGTTGGGTACGATTTCTCCACATGAGCTATGGTTATTAGAGATTTTACATGCTGGTAAAATTTTATTTAATGTGTTTAAAGTTTTGGTTTATCTTTTAAGTGAATTTTTAATTATTGTATCAAGTTTCTCTCAAGGTTGATTCTTGAGTTCTAGAAGCCTGAATGAGTTGTTTCAGAGATTAGCTTGGTTGAAGGCCTTCCACTGTGAGGTGGAAAATAAAGTAAGTTGTTATGACAATTATAATTATATACCCTTCCAATGATATATGTTTCATGTCTTGATGAGGAGTTTTAATATGAGAACCAGCTCTTATTTTAAGACTTAGTTTTGGGGTCTTAAAGCCGATTTGGAGTAGTTTCATCATTTGAGTTACTTGGAGGTCTTCCACTATGATTTAGATGAAAATGTGTGTTTTTATAGATGGTGTATCTACAGAGATTTATATTTACATATTACTTGAGTAATGATAATGATTTTTTCTATGAGAATTTGGTCGTTTTTCAGGACTAAATTTCAAGTTGTTTAAGACCTAGTGGGGTTTGTTTGCTTCTTGGCATACTTCATGATGTTTGGAGCTGATGTAAATGTTCTTGGGATTTCTAATGGTTTTTGTATGACTCCACCATGTTTTATGATGATGATGGATCCATGAAAATAAATTTGAATACCTTGGAGCTTTTATAGCATTCGCTAGAGTTTGGAGTGTTTGTTTTGGGCTTGTTTGAGAACCCTTATGCTTATTAGAGATGTCTTGACCCCTTACGAACTACTTGGGTCATTTGAGATGACTTATATGATTTTTTTGTTATTTTGTATAGTTTGGATGACTGATCTACTTGTTCATGGCTGACCTATGTGTGTTTTAGAGTTGAGATTGGTATACAAGAAAGTGTAGTGGTTCATTTTTGAACTAGTTGTTAGAATTGTGTGTGTGCCAACTTAAGCGACCTTAATTGGGATCAATAATAGTGAATAATGGTAATGGATAAATCCTATAAGACCTATAAATACGTAAGAAATTATTATGATCGGTGATGTAAGGAAAATTTTACCTAATTAACACATGAGAGGATAAATTTGAGTGAGTTGAGAGAGAGAAAGAGAGGAGTTTGAAGAGAGTTTTGTGTGTTTGGAGATGAAATTCGATCACAATCAGTTGTCTTATGATGATTCAATTTCATATGAGTATTTTGTTTTGATTCATATCAGTAAAGGTTTAGGGGTTGGTGTTCCTTATGAGATTGGTGCCTCACTAAACAAATCTTGCAGGATGTGTAATATTCTTGCAAGTCTTTTCTTTGTGTAATATAATATAAGGTTTTAGTGGGTTTTATTTCCCTTGATGGTTTCCCACTTACATCTGGTTTCTATGTGTTCTCTCTCTTATTTTTTGCACTTTTGAATGTCTAAATCACACATAATAAGCTCATATGGTTCATGGTTTATTGAATGAATTATTTATGTATGAAATGGAAAATGAAATGAAATTTTTGTAGGACTTATTCACCCCCCTCCCTCATTCCATTGTGCTTCAAAAAATTGAGAATAAATTTTCACTACTTATATGAGATCCTCTTGAATCACAAGCAATGGGAAAATCATCTGATGTTAAATTTTCTTTAAGAAAGAAGTATGAGATAGCTCAGTCTTATTCATGAATTGTAGGAGAATATCAATTACATGGAGGATTAACATGGAAAAGCCATCAAAATTCTATAATCTCAAGTTGAAAGTATGTCCAAAGCACTAAAGGATAAATAAAGTTATTACCTTAGGTATGAAGTCAAGTTTAAATCTTTGGAGTCCAATTTAGAAGTTTATTCCAACAGATTGAAGATGTATGGGAGGTCAGAGAAGAGGTCTAAATATCTTAATGGGATCTTATAGATTCAAAGAGTTGTTAGTTATGAAACAAGACAATGATTTAAAGGAAAACGTGTGAAGAATGATGAAGAATTTGGTCCAAGATCTCAAGCAAACACAAAGGGGACCAAGAATTCTAATTAAAAAAATTCTAATCCTATTAGATAACCTAATTATATGAGGTATGGTTCTTATTTCAATGGGTGTTGTTACTCTTTTCATGGTTTTGGTCATAGAGCTAAGGATTGTAAGAATAAGCTCTCTAAAAATGAGTATTCATGGAATGGTAGTAGATATTTTAAGGTTTAATGTTATTCATGTTGTGAGTATGGTCATAAGGTAGTTGATTGTGGTTAAAACCTTAGTGTATATGATCATAGAAGTTGGAAGAGTGGTGTGTGTTACAATTGTCACAAATAGGGATATATTTCTAGATCTTTTCACCAAGGTTAATCTCCACGAGTCAACAGCAAGTTTTAATATCCTAAAATGTAAAATGGAAGAGTATTCAAAAGGAAAAATAGTCATATGAATGAGTCTAATACTGACGTGTAAAATTATAAGTCCAAGAAAGATGTCTCTAAGTTTGAAGTAAAGAAAGAAGACCCTAAAAATGTCTATAAAATCAAGGATAATGATGATCAAAGTGTTGTGCTCTAGAATTTAGATTCATCTATCAGTTAAGGTGAAGTATTTCCTAAAGTTGAAAATGATAAAAGGGTAGAGGATGTAAAGGAGAAATAATTAGTGATAGCTAGAGGATATTCAAACTCTTTCAAGTTACCGAAGTGTGTTGACAAGATCAAGAAGGAAACAATCAAGTTTTGTCAAGCCTAATTCAAGTCATGAAGGAATATTATCCCTAATTAAGAAAGAGCATCATGAGTATCAATATAGTCTCCAATCAGAAAATGAATATTTTTCAGATGAAATTATCATTCCTAAAAGGTCGTCCAAGAAGAGTGAAGAGATCTAACCCTTGAGATCATGTGCTGCCTATATATTGTTTCAGTGACCTAACAAGATTTGAGTGTCTTCTTTATGCTTCTAGAATACATTATTCATTTGAAGGAAACATGGGTATGTGTTAAAAGTGCATCATCATTTGTTGATGTTGATCAAATTTGAGATTGTGTCTATTGTTGTGTATTTATATTTTCCAAGTAAAATGGTTTGGTTTTCATAGTCTTATCAAACCTAAATTGGAATATTTTCTATGTTTTGATTCAGTATCTTAAGGCCAAAGTTTTGATCATTGCAGGGGGAGCTTATAGTAATATTTTTCATGATTATTTTAAGAGATATAAGTATGGTTATATTTGAGTCTTGAAGTTTTGTCTATGACCAAGTATGTTTGAGTCTTAGGGGCTTGTGACAAGAGTGTCTATCTCTGTGAGTTCTATAAAAGAAGAATTGAAGCTATGATCAAGAGCATTATGGAGGTCTTGTAGGTCCTAGGGAAATGTTTAAGTATGCTCAGTCTTATGATATTTAATTATATCGAGTATGAATTCTCAAGTGAAGACTGTCTAAATTTTCTCCACAAGTTTTAGGTATATGTTGCTATTGGTTTTGAGAATAGTTATTCATAAAGGAGTCTTTGATACAAGAAAAAGATAATTTTGTGTCTGATTGGATCTCAAGGTTCTAGTATCCTGAGATAGGTTTTCATTATCAAAAGTGTATGTTGAGCCTTGTCTATAAGTCTAGATAGTCATGATGCACCCCTATGTTTGTTACTTCATTGAAAAAAAAATTGTGCTTATGTCTTTCCCATGTCATGAGTATTATGTGTAGGCAAAATGTACCTGGTCTGTGTGTAAAGTCATATTGATCATTCATGAAAAGATTCCTTAAGGTGTTGTCATTTGTTCTATGTCTAGAGTATGAATTCTCAAGTAGTTATGAGTTACAGTCAAGGTATGTGTTCATGAAGAAGATTCAGCCTGAAGATCTGATCTAAGAGTATCAAAAGGTACATCATTTAGTTACCTCAAATGTTATATGATTTTTGAAGATCTGTGGAAGCAGATATAAGGCTTTTAACTAATTCACAAAGTTACAATTATGTGTCCGTAAGGTATAGGTATGGTTCTTGTCTGAGATGATGGTACTTAAAGATAATTCTTCTACTATGATATGAAGTCATAACCATGAAATGAAAGTAGAAATATTGAAAAAACATGCTCTATCAAGTTTTTGTTTGTATGTAAGAATGATAATATAAAAAGGAGACCTCATATAGTAATGAAATGATACTCGTCCCAGGGGGAGTCAGTAGGTCATCTAGAATATCTAATTTTTTATAGTTGTCAAAGTTTCATCGCATGATTTATGAAGAGATGGAGGATTGGTAGTGAAGACTAAAATCATGAAAATGATGCTCAGGTTTTGATTCTCAAGTCAAGAACAGAGTTGTCTATGTAAAATTTTGAAGGCATGATGGTCATCCAAGGGAATTATTGAGATGATATTATGACCGTATCAAAAAAAAATCAAGAAAAATATAGGAGGATATGCACGTATAGTTGTCAATATGTTATGCTAAAAATTATATGCATATATAGATGGTGGACTCCAAGAGTATAAGTTGTCTAAAATAGCTGAAATGAAATCGGGAGCTTTGCATGTTATTTGAGCTTCATAAGTGAGCTAGTTGAGTTAAAATCAGTATGAAGATGCTTGAGTGTTTTCAATATAATATAAGTTAAAAATGTGAGGTTCTCATTTGATAAACATAATTGTAATATGTTTATGGATGCTTCATGTATCTCACATCAGAGTATAGGATGATAAGTTGAATTTTAGTGTTGTGTAAGCCTGGATTAAAGAGTTAAAGCTTAATGGAGGCCACTGAAAAATTGTGAAAATGCATCTAAATCATTAAGTCTCTATTTTGAATTTTATAAGGAAAAGAATGAGATTTCATTAATCTATGGTAATTGTGTCTAAGCATATTATCCTAGAGGGAGTAAAGACTTTTCTGGAATGGTTCTAAAGGTTTTCATAATTAAGATTGGATTTATATCAAGATGGTTTGTGATGTTGTGGAATGATAGCCTGAATATTATGATGACTTCTTGGTTAGGTAACTTTGTTTTATGATGATATCCTTGGTCTAAGTTTTGCATAGTTAAAGGAAGGAAGGTTGGTAGAATCTCTAAAAAGGATGCACAGGCTAAAGGACTACTCAAAGAAGGTGTTTTAAGTTGGTTAAAGGGAAATTTGATATGAAAAAAGTTTAAATGAATTCAAGAGTGTCTGATAGAACTGTGCAAGAAATTTTTCTCATGACAGAGATCCCAAGGTCTGAAATGTTATGTAAGAAGGTAAAGGTCAGTTTCAGTTGCATAAAGAAGATGATGTTTATAATTTATTTCTTTATGTCAGTATCTAAGGAGGAATTATAAGATCCTTGAATTTCTATGCATATATTTATTAATGAAATTTAGGATATGATAATTTTGGTTCAAGAGGTTCTTAGTTGACTTTGAGATTTGTATAGGTGCTCACAATCTTGTGCCGATTCAGGGAAACATTGCTTGAAGTTCATAGAGGAATATCATAGGTTTATATCATCTTTAAAATCATGTATCACCAGGTTATAGGTGTGATCAAATCCTAAATTTTTCTTCATAAAGGATATTAAGGTCGTACAAGATATGGGGATTAAGCATGATGACCTAAAATTATGATTTCATGTAAAAATAGGTAGAAAATAATGAAGAATTGATTTGGGACTTTGTTGATTGGATGAAATCCTTTCCATGACTGATGAACAAGGTGTGATCCCATAATTTTGCTTGAATAGTTAGAATTTGATAGTATCTTTTTAGGGTGAGTTTTGAGATAGATTTTCATAGGATAATTTTTCTCTTATTTCTTGGAGAAGCTTGACATTGTTGGGTTGAAGATGAGCTTTAGGGAAAATGGACCTAAAAGAGGTTGTGGAAGTATGAAAGGTAGAGTTAGTATATTTTGTATGATACATACCTAGAAGGAGTATGAAAGGCTTGAAGAAAAAATATGATAGATTAGGTCAAGGGGGGATACTTTACATGCACTGATAAGTTCTATGGATCCTTTTGCTACTGAAGAGGACAAGAAAAAGAGAAAGTATAGTCCAAGGGGAGATAGTGAAGCAAATAAGTCATTATTTTCATTGTTTCTTATCTTGTCTTGTCATTTTTCATGTTGTTTCATCATTATAGTCTTTTTTATTGATGTCAAATGGGGAGATTAGGATTAGAAACAAAAAAAGTTGTAGATGTTTTGGACTTGGTTGTTGTGATCAATGTTTTTGAAGGTGGTTGTCATCAATGAAAAGGGGGGAGTTTGTTGGCCTTTGTGTCTAGGTGTTTTCATTGATGTCAAATTCCATTGATGGTAAAGGGTGTGTAGATGTCATGAGAATCTCCATGATTTGTTATTCAAGGTCAAACATGAAGTTTTATTAGTAGTGACCTATTTTGGTGAAGTGTTATGGTGTTTTGGAGCATGATCTAGCGTTCATAGTCGTAGATTGAGATCTTAAAATTTTTTCATAAGTCTTGATGAGGTAAAACAAGATTGATATGATGTTTCAAAGGTTTCCATTTGTCTACATGTAGTCTTCATGATTAGTTCATGAGTTATATGGCTTGAGACAAGTCATTTTTGGCTTATTCATAGTCCTAAAGCATGTGGTTTAGCATAGAGGTGTGAATTTTGTAGAAAGGAAGTCATGGTGAATCATTTTAGGAGTATTTTGATGTTGTATATAACATGTATGAGGATTTTCAGGTGATTTCTCAGAGGTATGATGTTGTTTTATGGTCCTTGGGAAGTAAGATAATGGAGACAAGCTAAGTAGACACAGGTAAGTCACTATAGCTATAGAATTCCAAGAATATTTGAGAAATATGGTGAGATTTTTCAATTAGAGGCTGTTTTCATGATTCTTCATGACAACTTTCAGGTCAAAGTGAAGAAGAAATCGTAAGTTATGTCTTTTTTTGTAAAACCAACTTAAGAAGAAGAAAAATCCAACTCGAAATGAAATTTTTTGTTCTCACCCATTCACAAACACTTTTCATGCCACCTAGAGGTTTTTGGGAATTTTTTTACATTTATCTAAGACTGTTTAGAAAAAGTAATGACATGATTTTATCCTCATAATTATATGAACAATCATTAACAAGCTAAAGTGGTTTGAAACCCTACTTAAACCCTCATAGCAGAGAGACTTAGGAAATTTGTATTGTATGGTCTCCAGAATGTCTTGGAAAGAAAACTTGATGCATCAGGGTTGAAAATTATTTCTCAAAGATCATTTTTTTGGTTGTTTGGTGTTCCAGTTGTTTTGGAAAGAGAGAAAAGCCTTATTTTTTGGGTTTTTACAATTTCAGAGCTGAGATAGAAGTTCTAGGATGAAAACCAAATTATTCTAGAATCCTTGGGATATGTGTTACACATACATAAAACGTTTTAGGAAATTTTCTTAAATAATTTTTGAGATACATGTGCTCAAATTTAGCCTACCAATTTTGGCCTTAACGGCTAAAAATCTAGTCTTATGATTTGGAGTGATTTTGATCATTTTTTTATGCATCTGATGGTCATCGATAGTTGATTGACACCTAATTTTATGTTCTCAAGTGCTTGGTTTGATGATGTGAAGTGTTTCTCAGTTGAAGACTTGTTGTCCTTAAAATCCCTAGTTGGTTTGCTCAAGAAGGCTTGAAGAAACGGGTGTGTTTGATAATATTTATCCACGTGAGATATAGTTCTTATTGATTTTACATGTTGGTACAAGTTTCCTTGATGTGTTATAGGTGGTGTTTGAGCTTGGAAGTGTTGGAGAAATTTTCTCTCAAGATTTGTTCTTGAGTTGTAGAAGGATAAATGATTTTTTTAGAGATTGGATTGGTTAAATGCATTTTACTATGCCTTGGACGATAAATTAAGTTATTCTAGAATGTAGACTTAGATACATTTCCAATGGTATATGTTTTTTTTCTTAATGAGAAGTTTTGATATAAGAACTAACTTATTTTTGAATACCTAGTTTTAGGGTCTTAAAGCTAGTTTGGAGTAGTTTCAGAGTTTGAGTTAGTTGGAGGTATTCCGCTATGATTTGGATGAAAAATTGAGTTGTTCCATAAATAATATTTAGAGAAATTTTGATTGATATATTACTTCAGTCATGATGATGAGTTTTTCTATGAGAAGTTGGTTGTTATTCAGGACTGAATTTCCAGACTTGCTGAAGACCTAGTGGGGTTTGTTTTCTTCTTGGAATATTTCATGATGTTTGGAGTTGATGTAGAGGTTATTGGGATTTCTAAATGTTTTTGTAGGAATTCCTCATGTTTTATGATGATTATTGAGCCATGAAAAAAAATTAAGACCTTGGATCTACTAGAGCATTCGATATAGTTTGGAGTTCTTGTTTTGGGCTTGTTTTATAAGCCTTGTGCTTATTGGAGATGTTTTGTCCCTTGCTGACCTACTTGGGAAATTTGAGATTATTTATATGATTTTTTTATTTTCTTATTTTGTATGATTGGCCTAATTTTTCATGGCCGACCAAGGTGTATTTTAGAGTTGATATTGGTATACAAGCAAGTGTAGTGGCTCATTTTGAACTAGTGGTTACAGTTTTTTGTGTGCATGCTTGAGAGACATAAAGGGGGGTGAAGAAGAGTGAATAATGGTAATGGAAAGAGCATAGAATACCTATTAATACCTGAGAAATTTTTAGGATCAGTGATGCAAGGAAAATTGACCTAATCAGCCCATGAGAGGTCAAATTTGAGCGAATTGATAAAGAAAGTAGTTTGAAGAGGGTCTGGTGTGTTTGGAGCTGAACTTGGATCACAATCAATTGTATGAGAAACATATTATATGTGATCATTCATTTGAAAAATATCTTATGATGATTCATATTCATAGGAGTCCATTATTGTGAGTCATATCAACAAAGGTTTGGGGGTTGGTGCTCATTGTGGGGTTGGTACCTCACTAAAAAAATATTGCAGGATATGTAATATTCTTGCAAGTCCTTTATTTTTTTAATATAAGATACGATTTCAGTGGGTTTTCTTCCTCTTAAGTTTTTCCCACTTATATCATGTTTTTATGTGTTCTCTCTCTTATTGTTTGCACTTATGAATGTCTAAAACACACATAATAATCTCATAAGGTTTATGGTTAATTGAATGAATGGTTTATATATGAAATGGAAAATGAAATGAAATTTTTGTAGGAATGATTTCCCCCCCTCTCAATTCATTTTGTTTCCAACAGTTTGATCTAAATTCCAAGCAACATGATAATCTTCCTAAGCTCCACAATCCCTAATTAATCAACTTGCCAACTACTCATTTCTACCTTCCTTATAAGATTTCCAAATACATGTGTATCCCATTTTGTAATTATAAAAATCTTAATGGACATCTTTAAAATGATTTATATTCATTAAAATAAATAATTAAGCATGTTGAGCATCAAGGTTTTATTTCATTTAATACACAACATTTTTGTTACATGTTCATCTCTAGTTGTTAAACCCCATTGGGATCTCAAATATGATCCCTCTATGTCTAATGAGAAACATTCCATAATTACTAATGTTCCTTCTCCATTAATTCAAGATCCTCCTATCCAACCTAGTGTCATGCCACATTTAAAAATATGTACCCCATCACCTGCTCCTATCAATTCCTCTGCAACATTACCAACTCTAACTAATAAATAAACTTTAAAAATATGCACCCCATCACCTCCTCCTATCAAGTCCTCTATAACATTAAAAACCCCACATAAAAAACTACCACCTAAGAAAAACCAAACAATTCACCCTATGATATATAACCTCTTTACACTTCCTCCTGTCGACCCAAAATCCAACCCTAGTCCTACTTTTGTTTCTACCTCTCGTTGTGAAAACAATATACTTTCTTATGATACATTTCAAACTATGTGACCATGAAAATATCTCTCTTAAATCGACACATATATCTTCACCCCTCACACACTTAGGGGACATCACACTTTCTCCCCCTTACATTATTATCCATTATCTCTAATATCTACTACTACACTTCACGCTCCACACTTAATATTTCATCTTCCTAAGTGTACACACAAAATCAGACACATAATAATAGTTTTCTATGTCATCAAGTATGTTCTTATATGCATGGATCTTAAGTAAAAAAGTATTCATATGCGACACAATCCTTTGTCTATCTACTTTATTTGATTTTTTATGTTGTCTCTCTCTCTCACGTCAATCATTTTTGTACTCAATTCTAGTCAGGTCACAGGCATTCCTATTTGTCTATCTTTTCACATATGTTATCATTAATCCTAGGACACCATCACCCAATCTAGACACTAATGCCCAGGCACTCCTGTCCATTCTAGTCACTTCTATCCTCTTTTTTCTTTTTACAAATTTTGGCATTTGTGGTTGTCATTGCTAGTTTCCTAATTTGTATCCCATGTTCATAGTTGGCCTTTGGTGTCATAGTGTCAAATTCAAACAAGAGATCCATATATATACACAACATACACTTTATTATTCTTTATGGAAATTCTAAAGGGGAAATAACATCTACATATTATCCTACCATCAAAGGGACTGCATTTTTGGGATGCTGACACTACATAGGAAGGGGAAGTGTTGAATTCCATACCACACATTTGCATCATATCTAGCTACATATTGATATCTTTGTGTCATTAGCACAAGGGAAACCTAAGGACACTATTTCACACACAAGCACAAATAACTACAAGGATTTTGAGATGAAGTGTAGTGCTTGGTCATAATTCCACTATTGGGGTGACCATCGGGGTCTGTCTGACTCCCCATTTTGCATTGTCCTTTTTTAGGTTTGATGCGGTTTTTGGGCTTGTGCGGGTGAACTTCTTTCTTGCAGGTTATAGGTACCTTCAGCAATCATAGTGAAAATATTAGGAGATCAATAGATACCAGTTGTGACACCCTAGCAATATGGTATAAAAAACGATTTTGAGTTCCTTCACAGTCATCAGCACCCATATCTAGTCATCAGCACCTAGGTGCCCCTGCCCTACATTGGGCGCCCCTATATGACATTATTCTTAGGCTCCAAATTTTACAGTGACTAGTGATGACCCTTTTTTTAGTCTATTCATCAATCACACCTTCTAATATCACTTCCTTTCCATTTATAAATTGGGCAATTCCTCTATCTCTCTTCCTTTCTTAGGGTTTCATACTTTAGATCTTATTTTTCTTGTGTCATTATTGTACTTTATCATTTGTACATTATTTATTTTAGTACTAACTCTGCAATATATAGATTTAATTCAAATGAAATTAAATCACTAAACATTCCTACATATTTTGTACACACATTATACCATCATTACTCAATGTCATACTCTAGTTCCACAGTTCATACTTGAATGTTGAGGGTCCAATGTTTAAATGAACCTCACATCTACATTTCACTCTCAGTGTTTCATGATACATATTTTTATGGCATCAATTCTCACACGACACACTCATTTCTCGATGACGTACTCTTGTTATATGGTTCATTCTTGATTGTTGATTTGGAATTTCTAAAAGAACTTCATCTCATATGCATCTGTTGGGGATAAATATTTCTCCTATCATCTTCAAATATTGCATATCACGCCATCACACTCATACAACATTTTCATAACTTAGTTGTATTTACTCTTGTTAGCTTATTCTACTTACATATTGTACTTTGCTTACTATGTTAGACAGACTCTTAGTATGTTATCATATTTTTCCATATACACATACGCGTTCACTTGGTATATTGAGGTGAATGCATGACCTATCATATATTCATACACAATGTATGATGCTCGACACATCTTTTTACCAATCTCATTGAGGCTCCTAGGGGCATATACCTTTTTCTACTATCATATTTTACACATTACAGGCTCGATCATTTCAGTATTTACTATTACCAATTACTATTACTATACTTATCAATGATCTATACATTTTTTGACATACTAATTATATTTCTAAAATGCTAATGTGTGCTTCATGTGTAGCATTTGTCTTACAGGATCGGTATAACCATGGTTATCTATCACTTCTTGTTTCCTAGTATTTTTTATTATTTGCGGGCTCTACCCTATGTCTTTCTTGTTCATTGATTGTTTATGGCCACTTCGGCCCTAATTTTCTTGAGAAATTTTAATTGATGTCCCATGTATGAAAGTCTCTTTGTGTGGTCCATCTTATCTTCCTAGTTTCTTATTACATTGTCTTTAATTACATGTTATCTAGTTTTACTAAATCTTATGACTAGCCTACTTTGTTTACATGTGCCTTGGTTTATATAATGCAAATCCCCTACCCCATACAGGTATCTACTTCAGATATACATATTAGTTTCAGGTCCTCTCCTTTAAACCGTATTCTCCTACAGTCGTTATATGTACCCCAAATGGGGGGTGTCTATTGGGTTAATAAATCACCCCTACAGCAGCTCATAGCTATAGTAAATAACATCACAGTATAGAATCATCATAGGAACATAGTAACATATTTGCTCAAAATCATAGTTGGGCCTAAAATTTAGAGCAGAAACTAGTGCCCAAACCTAGATAGTAGTAGTGGGCCCTTGTTTCCCCCTCGGCACTTGTGTCCTAGGGAAAAAATAGTCAAATTATTAGTTACAAACAATCTCCAATAATTTATAACACACTTCTTCAGTAGCATGCACTTGCCTCTAGCTACAGAATTCAGTCTATCAGTACATTTCACATACATTTGGAACAATCAAAACAAATTGGGATGTGCCATATGCAATGGTTCTTATATTGGAAGCATCATGAAAGGAGAGAAAATATATACATATCTCCCCAACACTCTTCTCTTGACATGAGATCACCCAAAAAACTCACACTTTGAGTGAGATCGCCCAAAAAACTCAATCTTGGCATGCAATAGCCAAAAAAACTCACTCGTGGCATGAGATGGCCCAAAAACCTCACCATTTGGGAACAAATCTAGAAAATCCAAGTAAATTGATACAATTCTCTATCTCTTACACTCTTATACAATAGGTGCACACTTTCCTTTTACACCCTCTTACACTCTTTACTTATACACATGTTACTTTAACTTTTCACATAGAGGAATTTGACTACTCTCTTGCTATTCTTTTTCAGTTCTATCCTTAATCCACAACAAGAAGTAGCTCACACAAGCTCTGAAAACACATTACTATGCATACGCTTCACCCCTAGGGTCTACTTCCCTTTCCTAGTCTCCACACTTCATATTGAGTCACTTCACGCTTCACTTTTCCACTCGACACGCTATCATCTGCACTCTTCTCTATAGGATCATAAGGTACACATCTTCTATCTACTTTATGTTATCGATTATTCACTCAACAACATAAAATGGGGGCAAAATGTATACACAAAATCTATGCTCTTGGGTACATTTCTAGGTCCTAAAGTATACTAATATATGCATTATTCCTAAGAAGGAAAAAGAGTAATTGAAAATGTCTTTTAAGACGTGTTCTTTGTTTGTTATACTTTTATTGACTTTACACACCCTACATCCATGTCGTATTTTAGTTATTTATCTTTTATGGCCTTAGACAATAACACCCAGTTAGGACACTAACACATTGGCCCTCTTGTCCCTTCTGAACACTCTTGACCCCTTCTCTCCTTTTCTCACTCTTTTGGTTCCCTTTTACTTCTTATTAATATTTTATACTTTTGGGTCATTATTCCAATTTTCAATTACGAAACTCAAACAAAATAATCATATATATACATAGTTATAGCTCTCAAATAACTGACTAAGAATCATCATTATCTGTTATCACCTAATCTCACATCCAAAGGCACAAGAGCATCTCAAAGCATCATCTAGCATATTCACTAATGGGAATTGTTTACATCACTTTTGCATACACAACATAGGTGGGGAATTTTATTCTATTCCATCCCACACATTCTATACATTTGCTACATTCTAGATCCATCCCGTTATCACCGTGTAACTTGCATAAGGGCAGCCTAGGGCATCATTACACACACTTTCACATAGAAATACGTGGATTCTAAAATGTAGTGTAGCACTTGGAACTAAGTTCACTCTTTGGGTGACCATCGGGGTCAATCCGACTCCACATTCTACATATTTTTTATTATATTTTATGTGGTTTGTGGACATTTCTAAGTAGAAAACTTGTTTTGTAAGTTATAGGTACAATCAATGATCTAAGAGTGAATCTAGAGTGATAAACAAATATCAATAATGAAGATCCTCCTAGATAGAAGATACCAGGATCTGAGAACCTTGTTGAAAATTTTTGCACTTGTTCAAAAATGGGAAACTTGAAGCTTCATTACGATGGATGGTATTGATGAAGTGGACATAACTAGGGGAATGCATTACAGTTTTATAATGTTTTTTAGTTGTAGCAATTGATCAGTTACATGTAATCTACAGATATGTGTGTTGTTACGAAATATAACACCTCACATAGACATGCCATTCCATGTTTCGTCTTCAGCAAGGAAACATAAAATTCTCGAATGACTAATGCATGTTGCCTTGATGAAGGCCAGGAATCACAGTTTATGTGAAATGCTAAATTTGGGAACATCAAACAGAGTTGCACTCTACAAGAAAGGGATTTCATTATTAAAAGTTACAGGTATTTCAAAAAACTCATTACTTTCCGCATGTAAATACATCTAATTATGTGTATTGAGTTGTTTATTTTGTTATATAATCAACATACATGTCATAAATTTGACAGCATAAAGAATGTATACAACTCAAGTAAATAAATTAAATGCTCAATTATTCATGAAGAAGTAAAATATTTCCCACACAGTCCGTGAGATGTAACTCATAACGACTGAAGAAAGAAATACATATGCATGAAGTTAAAAGTAAAAGAGTATAGAAGAAACTCATCATTCCCTTGGGTTCTCTTCTAGTCATCTTCACTTCAACCCCAACTCCATCTTTTATCCATCTCTCTTAGCAGTCACATTGTACCTAAAAAATAGAAAGAAGAATTGACGTTAGACATTCGAGAGCTCGTGGTTTGATCTATATTCATGTAATATCTAACTTCATGCAAATGGATCTCCTAAAAAGCATCAGTATAGGGTACATCACATACAGGTACACATATGATAAGAACAACATTCTACATCAGCACATATGATTCCTAGAATCATTTCAGAAAAGAAAGAGAAAACAAAAACTATGGAAAATAAGAGAGTCCAAAAATCCTAAATATTTTCTAATTATTTCTTTAAGTGTGCAGGTACAGGTATCAGATTAGAAAGCATAAATCTTTTGCAAAAAATGATCACTATACAGAAAATAAATACTTGTTAAAGGAATGTAACATAATAGAGATTCAGTGAGCTATTCTGGAAAAATAGGAAAGTGTACACTAGAAGATGTATCAATAGAAAAACTTGCAAGACACTTAATTCAAAATTCAGGAAGCAAGATACAAGTAACTATTCATTTCAAAGTACAGTTTTCATCAAGACATAGACAATGAGCAATGATTTCTACCATTTTCATTATCAGACGTGAATACGAAAGAACCCATCAAGAGGATAGTTACAGGAGATACCTAAGATGAGGAAACTCTAAAGAGTGCAGGTTTTAATACAACTCTATAAACAACTATGATAAAAGGAAATTAGGTATGTGCAGCAGGTAAATGATATATCAGTCAAGTACAATTTCATGCAGAAACTATTATAAAGGACATGATGGCATTTCCATCTTATAATTAAAAGCTAAAAGCTCAAAGTACATCTGTAAAGAAACCTTTAAAGGCTTGTTTTAGAATTCATAAAACAAGGAAAGTACACTCTTCAAAAGTTACAAGTGCAAGTACAAAATCTTCAGTTATTAAAGATAAGTGAACATATAAAAATTTCCGTTTCAACATGTATATCAAAAGGATTAAAGTGATAAAGACTCAAGGAATATAATAGGATCTAATCAGCACAGTTATGCAAGGAAGAGAGATTACAACTCAAAAAACAACTTGTTATCATGGGTTACATGAGCACTGTATTGGATTATTGTTCAAGAATAGGGGAATCAAATTGAGATGTCTTGCATAATGCAAATTAAGATCATAGGACTACATGAACTCATTAACAATCCCAAGGGTTTGCTATGACTAACAGATACACTATCAATATAACATTACATTTTTAAGGGTACACCTTTCAAAAGAAATATGAATTGTATCTGCATCAGCTTGGATAACTCAAGGGACTAAAATTTCTAGGTAAAATACAGTTGGAGAGAGATGCATGTTTAGATATTCAAGCTTCAAATGCACTAGGTTTCATCAAACTCTACCCCAGTTTGAAAGATTATGCAAAAGTAGAACTTACAAAGCGGAGTAGGAAAAAGAACAAACAATTTTCATGCCACCGAATTTTCAGATAGACAACATATCAAAGCAAAGTGAAAGACTTAATAAATGCCATACGTCTTAAGTTTCAGGAAATTACAAAGTATCAAGTTTCAATTTCAAGTAATATCATTACACTTCAAAAGTATCTACATCTACAGAGTTTTAAGTTCTCATACAACTATCGAAAATGAATCAAAGCACCGATCAAGGAACAAATACAATGCAAGGTGGAATATTAATACTAAGTCTAAAAGAGATAGTAATGAACATAATGAAGCCGTCAGATTACAAAAAGTATTTTGCCTTCATACTGATGATTCTGCCATGTAATAATTCAAATCAAAATACTTTATATTAAGCAGCTAATCTGTGTCCAGAAAAGGGAGAGTAAATACCAAATTTCAGGTTAGATAACAACTTATCATCCATTGAAGATAGAATCAAAGTGCAAATATGTATCAAACATAATAGGCATTAGGGTACCCCAGAGTATTACATAATATCATAAACTAACATGAAGTCAATGATTATAACATGACTGCAGTTCACAATTCAAATTAGAGCTCAAGTTGAGTTGAATACAAAGTTATTGAATCAAGAAGTGACTAACTTCCATTTCTATAAACCCTCAAAATACAGTACCCAAAAGGTCACTTATCAGGAAATCTAGTGAACCCAGATTTCTAAAACAAAAATGCTAGGCATTGAAAACTAAACAAGTAGCCCAAACAAAAATTTTGTAAAAAGACTCATTTTGTATCTTACAGCTAAGAGCTAAAAGTAGAGCTACTGGAAAGATGTCAAAAGGCATCCAATGTAAGCTTCTCAGGTGGTATGAAAGGATAATACAAAACACCTGGGTAGAGCTCTAGTTTTGAGCCAATGATTGCAAATAAAGCCATATACCTTTCATCACAAGTAGAGCACTTCCATTTCCTATATATCACAAATGTGAAAGAAGCAATGGGTTATCCAATTTTTCCCCAAAGGTAAAAATTGATGAAAGTGCACAGATATGGGAAATGCATAGGTTTACGCTAGAAAATTGAAGATAGAGTCAAGTTGTCCAAAAGAGCTCAAGAACATTTGATATGAGTAGCTTCAAAGTGGTACAATAATGGAAAAGTGGACATTGTTGTCTAGACCAAATTTGGCAAAAGATCCAGGAATAGAAAATGTTAATAAGAGATACAGATTCAGGAAGAAATGGAAATTATCATTCACAGTCAAGACAACATGTGGCCGTGTTAACAGTCAAAGGAAACAATAATAGAGCTGTATAAGGATGCCACGTGTCATAGAGAAATACACTTTAAGCAAATGGTGTCCAAAATTCTCTATTACAAGCAGAGCCCAGAAATATATGAGCTTGAACTACAAAGCAAGGTATCTCATCATATAGTCCATTCAATGTATAGCATCAAGTGTATCAATAATCCTTGTTATAACTTCAAAGTTTATACTATACATCCAGCCTAAAAAGGTCATTTTGAACATATATAGTTGGGGAACTTTACTCACCCAGAAGAACTTCGAACTTACAAGTGGGTTCACTCAAGGCTTTCAAAACAGCTATAAAAGTTAATAAATGACAGTGGAAACATAACATAGTCTCATCAATGACCTTCAGAGGTCCAAATACCCATAAAGAGTCACAAACAGAAAGCGAATGTAAGCTCAAATTATCCAGCCCGGAATGAATGGCCACAAGAAGTGTGAAGGTAATCGTTCATAATGATCAAGAACGACAAAAGAGCCATTTCACTTTCCAGTCAATGTCATAGAAGCTAGAAGACGCAAGTTCAAAAATACAAAATCAATGAGATTAAATGAAAAACAATAGATGTTTACAAATCCTCAAAATTATCTAGGGTTATACGTAAAGGGTCTCAAAGAAATAGAGTTAAAAAGGGACTTGAGCCCAAAACTAAAAGATCAACCTTCGCAAGGAGCCCATCGCTTGAAACAAACCAGAACTGCACATATGCTCAAAGCTTCAGTGAAATGGATTCAAATGGAGACAGAAAAAATATTATCCATGCATGGGGCTCGCCACAACAGGAGAGAAAATGGATCTCCAACTCTAGATTTAACATATTATGAGCGGATATTTAACTTCACAGAACCCAACCTTCAGACAATGAATCAATAAACTGCATGAATTGGATTTTATCAAGAGATGCAGATTTTGGAAAGCTCAACAGATCATGCAATCAGTGAGAACCAAATATTTTTAGGCTCGCCAGGGTTAAGAGATCAATGGTGAAAACTTCATCAATGCACCATAATTAACGTATGGGATAATCCGATCTTTCAACCAAGAAACGTCCCCCTAAGTTGGAACCCAGCTGGGTTCATGTACATGGAATCAACCATCAAATTGATCACAGTGAGTTCAATGATATAAATTCTAACCACAACCAATGGTTGAGTCAGAGAAAAGTTCAATGATGACTGAGACCAAGGCAGTACCAAGATCAACGCCATTCAAATTTTCAACCTCCAAATTAATTCTCAGATGTAAAACCATTATTCAAGGTATAGGAGGTCAATGAGTCTCCTAATAAAATAGAAGGAAGATCAAAGGTCTCGTTGAAATGTGGAGATAAAGCTTCCTCTTAATGCATTGTAATGGAATTTTCATGCAGTTAACCCATAAAATGGTGTTCTCCACTGACAATCATGGAGCAGATGGGTCGAGCCATTTTTTTTGTGATGCATTTTGTCCAGCCCATGTCTTTATTTAACTATCTCTTCTCACTTCTCCTCATTGCAAACGTCTATTGTACATACTTTGGATGCCTATAGAAGGGTTTGAATGCCGACACCTTTGATTGGGTTTGAAAAGGTGTTCTCATGTGAACTCTTATCTCTAAGTCAATGTGGTGCATACATGTCCACCCTCTCCATTTCTCGCATCTCTCCACTTTAGGTAGTTGATGGATTGCCAACATGTAACCTCCTTGTAGGCCTTTCTTTCAAAAGGTAAACTTTACATCTATCATTATATTATGCAATAGTTAGATCTAGGATCAGATAGAAACCAAAAAGTAATTTCAGCTTGTGATCAGGACAGTTTAAGAGCAAGAACCAGCCTTCTATGAAAGGTCCAAATTTAAGCTCACAAGTCCCAAACCATTGAGAGATGGTCCCCATGTTGTGGAATCACACTGAGAGTCTTAATGCATCGATTTTTGCTCATACATGGAGATTAATCTCTGCATCTCACAATTCAAGGGGGCACAATTAAAGAGTGCTAAATTTATCATTTCTAAGTAGATCAAAGTATACATGTGTCACATCAAGCACTAGAAGACAAATATTTCATGTACATTAGAGAAGACTTACACAACAAGCAAGGTCTATTATTAGCCAAATTATTCATCCAACTTTATCAAAAATAAATCAATTAAATGCACTTAGACTGAAACCTATTTTTGTAATTAAGGCTATTAATGCCTTCATTGTCTTAGCATGTCTATTTTTATTCTTTTATTTATTCATCATAAAGGGTTAAAATTAGCATGCATGAGCAAGTACAAATTTTAACCTATTTTGAGGATAGTATGGGTGAATAATCTTTATATATATTGTGTGTAATTACAAGGCTCAAAGGGAGGACTTTTTAGACATAGGAGTGCTTGAAACAATTTTTGTCTAGTTTTTCCCCTTAAATCAGAACTTATTTCTTTCCTTTCTAATTATTTGTATTGGTATGTATATCTTATTAATTCTTGTAAATGTCAAATTACCATGATTAATAATCTTACCTTCCTGCAAATTTAGTAATTTTTTCATTAACATTAGTGTGCATGTTTATCCTACTATATTATTGTGATTCATTCCCTCAATACACCAAGTGTTTTTGCCTTAATATTATGCTGAAAACTATTAGTTTTGTGTATCTAAAATTCATTCTCAAATTGATTATGCATGTACCCAATCAAAGGCTCTCAACAATTTTGGTGTATCATCCTCAGTTTTCAACTTCATTTATAGTCATCATTTTACCCTCAAACCCCCGAAAAATTAGTTTAGGATACATCAAAAAAGAACTAGCCTTGATACCAGAGACTCACCTCAACAATAGGTATACCCACAAACTTGAGGTGTTTCCATTGTATCTACAAAATGGAGAGATCCAAAGAAATATTAGAACATCTGCAGTCATCTTTCTATATGGTGCACTTTCGAGAGATAACAAACCTATCTGGACACTAGTGCCCAAATCCAATCACTAGCACCCGGGCACTCTTTTCCTCCCGTGAGTACTCCTATCCTACATCATTTCGAGTTCCATACCCTCTAGTTTACTATGACAAGACTCCTCTCATTCTGTTTCAGCTATTCACCTTCCCAGATCACTTCTAGACTGCTCGAAAATCAGCTAAGCCACTCTATCTCCTCCTCCTTCTTAGGGTTTTATATTGTATATGTTTTTCTCTTACATATTACTATATATTAGCACTTTTATATCATTATTTACAATATTTACTCTGAAATTATATTTAATTCCATTTATATTAAATCAGAAATCTCCATCATTCAATGTAATATTTAGAACTAAAGAAGATAAATAAGAATTTATAGATCCGGTAAAAGAAAGTGAGGATAACAATGTCCTAGAGATTGAAGTAGAGGATGATGAAAAAATTAGATTCCTTGAATATTTAGAAGGTGAATAAGTGATTATGATGATGCACATAGCTTCTCATGTGGATTTTTCACCCACTCTCAATCTCATAAATGAATTTCCTCCACCGTTGCTCCAAAAAATAAGAAGATTGATGATCCTCCCATGGTGAGTCTATAGAATAAAATAATCAGTCAAGGATATCCACTTCCATATTCCATGTATACTTTAAAGGAGAAGCTATATCTCATGGAAATAAATTGGTTATCTATCATTCTAATTAAGTCTCTAAATGCTCCCCTTAGTTTAAATTATGGTTCTGTAAAAGCTAGTCCTTCAAAATTTTGTAGTGTACCTAAAAAATCAGTCACTTCCCCTCAAGCATCTACTCTCATTGATAATTTTGTTCCAACTCTAAATATAGGACCTCCTTCACCCTCCAAAGCACCTATTTTCTCAGGGGTATATACCTCATTGTAGTCACAAAATCAAGCACTTTAGACATTTATTTAGCTCGGTTTCATACTACTATTTAGAAGGTTCATGAGTAAAGAAAGTACTAATTAACCTTTGTCTTTTGGTCATCTTATTTTATTTTATTTCATCATTACCAACATCTTGCACCCACTTGCCCAATCTGTTTTAGTTATTTCTCATAATTTTAGCCTCAACTAGGGCACCTGGGCTAGTACTAAGGTGCCTGTCGGTGCACTAGTCCCATCAGGGTTACCTCGGTCCTTTTTACACTTTCCCACTAATTTTTGGGCTCTTTCTAGCCTTTTGGCATCTTTATCTTTCTTGTGGTCAGCCTTTTCATAGTTAATTATGAAATTAGATTAAAAGAACCATATAAATATAAAGTTATGAGACCATAATGAGGGACCTAGCATCACTTACTAATATCACTCCATCTAGAGTTGTGCCCATCTATTACATTGGAGATCACTTGCATCCACATATCTCCATCATCAAGGCGAGGACATTTGAATCACACTTTATAGGGGGAGGAATTCTATTCTATTCCATGCACACATTCTATTACATTTATAAACATATTTATCACTCACTACTTCAAAAAGTGCCACTGGCACAAGAACAACCTTGGGCATGTTCACACATAATTGCACATAGAACTACATCAGGAATGAGATGTAGTGTAATGCTTAGTTAGTAAGTCCACCATTGTGGCTATTGAGAACAGTTTTCCCCCTTCATATGCATTATTTTTTTAGGGTTTAATGTTTATTTTGGGGTCTTGCAGGTCTTTCTTTCATCTTGGAGTATTGACAACATTCAACGCATGAAAATGAAGTTGATGTGATACACAACAAGGGTTTTGGACCACCTTCTGGCCCTGTAAAAACTAGTTTAAGAGATTTTACATAGACCAGGGTGCCTAGATTGCATACCATAGTGCCCATAGGCACCCCAATCCTCCTCCAGGCACCTCCAATCTAGCTAGATCCTCTAGATCCATCCTTTCTGGGACTTCTGCACAGTTGTTCCTACTCCTATTTTTTCTAGTTACCTCTGCGAAACTCTCTAACATGCATCTATTATCAACTAAGTTCTTTCTTCATTCTCTTTTGCACATTAGGATTAGCATTTCCTTTTGTATAGTTTTTTATCTAGCTTACATACTTTTTTACCGCATTTATTTACTTTATTTACAGTTATTCATAGCTTAGATTAACTATCTATATACTACTTAGCTCATTTTCAGTTAATAATTTTGGTGAACCCCACGTTTTAACACTTCCTTCTTGCTTAGGTCATCTCCTTATCAATATATGGCTCAATACTCTTATCCTACCTACGCGCCCACTAAGGTCTCAGACATAGTTACTACCGTTACTTATTTCATGCGTGTGCATACCCAACATCCTCCTCACTTTGTCACGCCTAGGGCTGATCCATCCATTAATTTTGTTGCTACTCGTCATTCTTGTGCTAATTCATCAATGACTCCATTCACATCTATTCCACCACCCACTACACTGATAGCTCCTCCCACCACCTATAAGGGCTATGACATTATTAAACAACTTAAAAATGTGCCCGCTAAGATCTCTCTCTATGACTTATTGCATAATACACCAAATTGTCGTAACACATTAGAATATTCCCTTCATGTTATTCATAGCGAATGTGATAACTCCATGGAGGCATTTGCACATCTCATACATTATCTTCGTAATTTACCATGTGTTATCTCTTTCCCTGATGAGGATATGTTTTCTTTTCTAAAAACAATTTGCATGCTCCTTTTCTTGTTATTGCCATTGTCAATGCTACTTACATCAAGCGAGTTCTCATTGATAATGGATCCATTGTTAATCTTTGTTCTCATTCTCTCTTATAAAAATTAGGTATAAACGAAAATATCATTTCTCATAATTCCACTCTCATTCGCGGTTATGATTCTACCATTCACACATGTTTAGGGACTATCTCATTACATATTCAGGTTGGGATTAAGATTGTTCTCACTGAGTTATATGTCATAAATACCTCCTTTCAATTCAATCTCTTGTTAATAAGGCCTTGGATCAACGTAATGGAGGTAGTTCTATCTACTATCCACCAATGTGTTAAATTTTTACATGATGGATATGAACATACTATTACCACCGATCTAGAGCCATTCAAGTACTGTCACATAGATCAAGTTACTATTATGCTTGTCTCACCTTCACAATGTATTCCATATGCCAGTCTTCACATATGACATTGGTCAATCTAGTGTTTCACAATCCACTACTACTATTGTTAGTGCTCCTCACATATCTACTCACACTTCGGCTATTATTTCACCTACAATATTCATCCCTCATAGTGTTCCATCTCCACCAGTTGTCGCACCTTATATTCCTCCAACTATGGTGCCACCTAGTAACATACTTGATAGTGCCACACAACATGATGACGCTCAAACCAATGATTCCCAGGATTATAATGATGAGGTGGACGCTATCGAGCTTACTAATGAATCATTAAGACAACTTGATTTCACTCCTCTAGGTGTTGATGATTCTTATTTTGATGAAACATTTGTAGCTAACAACTCAGGTGAATATCGATTCAAGACTCCTCCCTCCACTAATGCTATGGTATTGTATACGGAATATATCCGCAGTTTCGATGCTATTACATCTCCTCCTCTAACAATGGAAACTCCATAGCCTCCTTTTACATGCACATTATTTATCAACAAGTTTTTTGGCAACACATCCCCATTGATTCCACTTACTTAGGTACTATTTGTACACTTGACAATTTGTCTAGGTTTGGTATGACACTTAATGATATCTTACCCCCTCTCCATTCAACACATCTTTATCTTGGCTATTTTCACATCACAACAACTTATGGCTTGCTAGTTTTTCATTTAACAGTCTTTGTTGTGCATTCCTCTCGTGATTCTCCACTCACACTTGGGTAGTCTTGGATCACCTATATTTGTGGTACAATAGATGCTCTCCACTCTTCATTCACATTTCCTAATGATTCTTTGTCCACACTTGGGCAGTCCAGTCTTAATGATTCTTTTCCTGCTTACGTTTCAAATATCTATCATTGGCACATTCATGGTTGTCCACTAATTGCATTTACTGATGAATAATATGCAATGATTGTATATACACTCTGCGTAATGGGTCCTTATATGACCCTCCTCATTCTATAGCATACCAAGTTTTTGATGCTGCTTTAGTAGGTTTCAATCTTGACAATGATGATCTCCTTGATAGCGGCCCCTAGTTACCTTCTCTAGTGCACGCTTGGGGGGCATAACACCTAATACACTTCCCCTTCCCTCAATCATCATAGTATTTATACATCT
This sequence comes from Taxus chinensis, assembly GCA_019776745.2. NCBI lineage: Eukaryota > Viridiplantae > Streptophyta > Pinopsida > Cupressales > Taxaceae > Taxus > Taxus chinensis. The sequence continues at coordinate 206,514,834 of CM034147.1, forward strand.
ATCTTTTTTTCATTTTTAACTAGGCACTTTTTCATCACACATGTTAGCATCGTCGTTACCCGATGACATACTCTTGAGCTCTAGTTCACACTTGACTGTTGAGGGATTACTACTACATTGAACCCCACACATTACACTATAGGAATTACACATTTTGTTTCATCATGCATCATACACCATACACCATCCATTCTCTACGTTTGTCTACAACATTATGTCATTTCCACATTCATACATCATATATTATACTAGTCCTCATCTTACGCATTTTATATCATACACTATTAGGATATTTATGCATATTTCCTCACATATTATACATAGTCATATACCATACATCATACATTGTGCATCTTCATACAATACTAGTCATCATTGCATATGAGTCTAGCATTATATTCATCCCTGCATATTATATTACTCATCTAAATTTATTATGCTACGCACATTATACATCACATTTCTACACATCTTGCATTTCCATTATACATGTAACGTATTTATACATTCTAAGCATCACATGGTCATCACATATATTACATTGTTTTTTACACGCTACACTCACTACCCTATGAAACACTTTATTTCCTCGGCCCATACTCGACTGCCGAGGGTTTACAAATCAAATGGACCTTAAATTTATGACACATACGATAATCCTAGGTTAGCTACATACGCTTTAGGGTAAATTGTGACATATTCCATCATTTCATAGTGACATACTCTTTAGGCTAAATCATCACTTATTCTATCATTTTGTAGTGGTATACACCTTAGGTTACATCACCACTCCCTCCTTTAATCTTATAGTGATATACACTTAGGGATAAATCATCACTCATCCATTAATCTTATAGTGATATATGCTTAGGTTAAATCATCACTTATACGTTCATCCAATCTTGATATATGCTTCGGCTATAGGTTTCACACACACGTCATTTTTAGGTCGCATCTCACCACTACACCTACACATTCATCATAGCGCATTAGACACAACATCCTACTTGACCATTTCCCGATGATGCGCTCTTTTTTACAGTTCATTCTTGACTATTGAGGGGGAAAACAAAAATGAAGCTCACTCCATACACTTCCATTCACTTGGGGGGCACGCGAATCCAATCATTCCATCTTGCATTCCATTCCATCCATCCAAAAGATATTGCATTGTTTTGGGGGTATTTACTCTTGTTTACTAGTGTTTTACATGATCACTTTACTACACATGTTAGATTAATTTATTATATGTCATTATCTATAACATCCACACATGCGCATTCATGCCTTTGTCTAGTTTTGATCACAGATACATATCCTTCACACGTAGCATGGATGCTCACCTTCTACCCTTCCTACATTGGTCACTGGGGGCATCCACATTCGTCTCTCATAGGTGCTATTGTTTCATTTTTTACTTAGCACTTGACATTACTTTCTTATTCATGCTTTGACATATTGGTTATTTCTCTAAAATGTTAATCGGTGTTCCATGTGTAGCACTTGATTTGTAGGATTACATGTTTCCATGGCTACTTTTTGTTTACTTTTTTTTACATTATCTGGTTTGTTTTTTTCTTGTATGCAGGATTTTCCCTATGTTTTGTGTGCACACTTGTTTATTGTTTACAACCATGATGGCCTTGGCTTGTATTGTGATATCATGAGTGATTTCCCATGTTTACAACCCATTTTTTGTACGGCTTACTTGTCTTCTTACGTGTTTACACTATTGTGTTTGGTAGTTTTTACATTGTCTACATACTTTACACTTGTCTTCTTACATGCATGTGTTTTTGTACTAACACTTGTTTTGGCTAGCCATCCTTGTTTGTGTGCACGCCTTGGTTTCTAGCAAGTGCATTCCCTTCCCCTTGCAGGGCAGAGTTACAAAGAACATGTGGTTGGTCCTCTTTTGGGGCCGCATTCTCCTATGAGCAACATCGCATGCACCCCCAACGAGGGGGGGAATCACTTGGGGTTTTTCTACATACTAACACATAGATTATACACTGGTTTAGTTTAGGTATATACAACAAGTGGGTTCAGAAAAGTTTACGAACCCCATACACATTGGATTTTATAGGATGTGGTGTCCTTAGCATTTTGGGAAGTAGTTACAAACTTAGAGGTTACAGTGGGTGTGCCTCTCTACATTACTTTGTCCAGTGGTGTCGGATCACCCAAAAACCCAAGACGATACTGAGATCTCTTCAAACACATTAAGGGAAGTGGTTAGAGATTGGAGGACACAAAGAATTTTCTCCCTACACTTCTTTGGCCAAGGTGGCTTGATATTGTCTAAAAAAATCACAGTACGGGATATCCTTCTACACTCTTTCTCTCAACATGGATCAGGTGCACACATGTTCCATTTACACATTTACATTTTCCATTTGTGTATTTTACATATACATGTGATTTTCTACATTGCATTTTTGCACTTACATACATATTTATTTGACTACTTGATCATTTTCTCCTTGTAGGTCTGGATGTATGAGAAAAAAATAGTCAAATATGGGGAAACAACAAAAATAGCGTCAACAACAACACTTCATGACAACATACACTTTACTTTGCGCATTTTTCATATTTAGTTTCCATGCTCATCCATATTTTTTATCATTACATGCTTTTTCTATTCCTTCAGCACGTTTCTACTACACTCTTCATAGACATAATGTATGAATCTCTATCTACTTTACATTACCAAGTTTTCCACTCACCAACATAAAGTGGTGGTAAAATATTATCACAAAATCAAGCACTTTAAACATTTATTTATCCCAATTTCATACTACTATTTAGAAGGTTCTTGAGTAAAGAAAGTACTAGTTAACCCCTATCTTTTGGACATCTTATTTTATTTTATTTCATCATTACCGACCTTCCACACCCACATGCCCAGTCTATTTCAGTCATTTCCCATCATTTTAGCCTCAACTGGGGCATCCGGGCTAGTACTGGGGTACCTGTTAATACCCTGGTACCACCAAGGGCATTATGATCCTTTTTGCACTTTCCCGCCACTTTTTGGGATCTTTCTAGTCATTTGAAATATTTATCTTTCTTGTGGTCATCCTTTTTGAGGTTAATTATGAAATTAGATCTAGATAACCCTATAAATATAAAGATATGAAACCATAATGAGGGACCTAACATCACTTACTATTATCACTCTGGATCTAGATTTACATCCATTTATTGCATTAGAGATCACTTTTATCCACATAGCTCCATCATCAAGGCACGAGGCTAGGATATCTACATTGCACTTCATGGGGGGGTTATTCTATTCCATGCACACATTCTACTACATTTTCTACAAAATTATTTCTTGTTACACAAAGTGTGACTAACACAAGATCAACCTAAGGCATGTTCACACACACTTACACATAGAACTACATCAGCTCTAAGATGTAGTGCAGTGCTCAGTTAGTAAGTCCACCATTGTGGCAGCTAATTTCAGTTTGACCCCTCCATATGATTTTTTTTTTTTAGGCATTGATGGTTTTTTTTGGGTCTTACAGGTCTTTCATTCATCATGGAGTATTGGAGACATTTAGCACAAAACAATGATTTTTATGTGAAATACAACAAGGGTTTCAGACCACCTTCCAACCCTATAAAAACTAGTTTCAGAGCTTTCACACATACTAGCATGCCCAGATTGTAGTGAAAAGCACGCGCGGGTGCCCCAGTCCTCCAAGTGCTCTTGTCTAGAGAAATAGTCCAAATCCACTCTTGTCAGGACTTTTGCACAACCTTTCTTGCTCCTAATTTTTCTAGTCACCTCTATGACACTCTCTGATAGGCATCTATTATCATCTAATTTCTTTCCTTACTCCTTGTTACATATTAGGGTTAATATTTACTTTTGCATAGTTGTTTATCTACTTACATTTTTGTTTTACTGCATTTATTACATCTATTCATAGCTTAGATTAACTATCCATATACTACTTTGTTAGTCCATTTTTAGTTAACCACTCATCTACTTCCACCTCTTTTGATATCATAAAACATGTGAATAAGTCTAAAGTATAAATTGTTGAATCTGAATATTTGCAAACTCACCTGACACAATTTGATAAGCTTGTCCATTATATCAAAGGTATTAGTTTAATATTAATATTTTGGTTGCTAGTTCCAAAGGACTACTATTAACCCCACCTGCTCCTCCATCACAAAATATGTTTGCTATGAGTGCATCAAATACCAATAAGATTGATCCATTTTATCTCTATCTTCTCATTGGAGGATACAAAATAAATAACTACATAATAGATTAGGTAATTTCTGATTATGTAATGACCATAAATTTTCCAATGCTCTCGAACATCCCTTGATGTAGGTCAATAGATCTTACTACTCCATGGATTCCAAGGAAGCCCCTCTTGTGAGGCGGATCAAGGATGCACAGTTGGATATCAATGAATTTCTGGATAAGAAATTATTGTTGACTATTTTAGTAGCAGATATTTTGGCATCATTCATAATGTTATTAAGTAGAAGTTTTTGGCAAGACTTGGGAGGCAAAATCCAAATGAATTGGTCTTATGCAACCATTCTAGTTAACGGACAAATGGAAAAGTTTCTTTTGGTAAGAAAGATCAAATACATGGTGCAAAATTCAAAAGATCCAAGAGTTAATATCTTATACAAGGATAGTAAGAATGGAAATAATTTCATAACATCTGAAGATGAGGCTGAAATTCCTATCTAGATAGTACCAAGCATTCTTTTCTATTTAGGTATCAGTAATGATGAAGAGTGGAAAGATCTTGAATTGCAAAAGAAAATCCTAGAATTACAAAATGATGCAAGCCACGAGGAAGATGAAGTGAATCTTGATGAGTTACAAAATGAAAAACCAACCAATGAATTTTTTGTGATGAATAGGATCTCATATTTCCATTTGGAAAAGAATATTATCTTGGAGATCATTGTATTGATAAATCATATTTTGAGCCTCTCATTGAGGATGTCATCTATAAAGAAGAGAGGATAATTTTTTATTATACTTTGGAAATTTTTAAATAGGAATTTTTTTCAAGAAATTTTGAGAGTTGTTGAAGAAATGGAAGATCCCCAGCTCATCATTGAACTCCTAATGCAAGCCATGAAAATGCAAGATAGGTATAAATCTAGTTCTCAGTTGATTTTTAAAAAATCATGATGAAATAAATCAAGATGAAAAATATGATATCTCTCTTAATACAATGGTTGATGGATGTGATGAAGGAGTTGAAGTTTTCTCTTTTCCATTTGAAGAAGAATATTCTCTCAAAGATGAAAAGGTCGAAACAAATTTCTTTGAGTCATTTGGAGATGAGGCCTCCCATAATGAAAAAGAAGTAAAATTCAATGAGATTTGGGATGATGAACTAATTTCTCCAAATTGTTTCCTCTAAATTAATGTGAATGAAGATTCTCCAAATGAATGTGAAGATGAGATTTTGGTAGTTTTGAATGACTCTATGTAATAAATCTTAAAAATTTTGGAAGGAACAGAATATCTTGAGCTCAATCTTGATATCTCATCTCATGCCATGATTGTGTAAGATAGGTATGTAGCTAAGTTCAATTCTTCATTCGGTGCCCAAATTTTTCATGATGAAATAGGAAAAAAGGATAGACTCAATACTTCTCATGAAAAAATTGTTAATAAGCATGAATGTAGGAAAGAGTAACACTTGGAGAATTTAAGAAATTCAATCAAAAATCAGTTTTGGGGCAATGGTGAAATGCAAAATGGGAGATCAGCAAAGTGGATTAACATTGTAGAGAATTTGGAATCTAAGACTAATAGTAAGAACAATGGAACTTTTGGGTGAAGTGCCGAGCATGAAAGTAATTATGTAGGATCACTCCTCCTAAGTATACAGACATTCATGAAATAACCTAGATTTCATAAAAGCTTTAGGAAAGGAGGATACTTCCCCTAACCATTCATTGGCTTCGTAGAACATCATCCCCTGATGCTACCCATTCAGGGGTAATATGTTCTGAAAGATGAAAAATTCTTTAGTGAAAGGAGGTTATGCCCCACCTATACCATAGGTGATTAGTTGTGTGTTTCCCTTTCTTATTTTGTATTTTTTTCTAGTTGTGTTTTTTTATGTGTGATCAATGAATGAAGCTTCATTGTATATCTTTGATGTGACTTTATATAAGCCCAATGGATAAGGAAATGTTCTATGTAGTGTCTTGAGATTCTAGAGTTCCTTCTTGTCATATACTCACTATGTTTGATCCAGAACAAGTCCCTAAGAAAGATCCAACTGTTGTCATGCAAAAATTTTAGCATGAAAAATTTAACAATATTGTCATGACAACCTATACCTCATTTGAAAATCCCTCTCCTAGTCAATGTAAACCTATCCTCCAGCCAACTCAGTTACTATGTTACCCCCATAATGGCTAGGAGGAATGTAGTAGTTTGATTTTCAAGTGTTTTTCATGTGCAGGGATGTAATTCATGGATTCATTCAAGACCATTCAAAAGGAATTACTCCAAAGCCCCAAAAAGGCCTATATTTAAGGATTTTTCACACTCTTAAAAAGCCCTCTTAAGATGACTGTTGAGGAACAACCCACCTAGGATTTGTGCAAGGGAGATACAAGATACACTCAATTGATTTAGGAAATTTATAGAAGAAAAATCAGGTTTAGGTACAAGTTATGTAACACTGGACTATTATAGCATGGTATAAGGAAATGAAAGCAGTGAAAAAGGTACCGAGATTTTTCCACACATATCAAGAGCATCGGGAGGATTTGGAAAAAAATCAGATACTCATTGTAAATATTAAATTTTCTACTTAATTTTATAAAAGGTTTCAAAGGAATATGAGGAGAAATTTTTCAAATATATACCCGATAGTGCGGATAAAAACCTTAGATCCAGGTGAAGACTTAATTGAATATTCTAGTGTTGAGTTGTGGAGCTCAATTACTTCATTTTAGCATGTTATATTAAACTTTCTAGAAATTATAGTAACCAACATCGGTTATGAAGGGACCGATATCAATCAAGCAAATAGGAACCGGCATTAGTTAGGGCTAACCGGCGTCAGTTACCTGTGGGTGCGAGTGTTTTATTTAACTCACGGGAATTAGATCTAATTTTAGTATTAAATTAGATCTATTGATTGTAATTGCATGGCTAAGCTACCTAATTTTGTATAATGTATTTATAAGCTACAAAGCTATGGTTAGAATAGAGTGTTAATGATTATTGTGAAAATAATTGTGAGAAAGAGAGTTCTTGGAGAAGAAGAAGAATCTAGAGAGAAAGAAAGTATTTTACATCATGAGAGGTGTAGAAGATTGTAAATATTCATTGTATATCTTTTAAAATCTTTGGATAATAGATTGGCTTGTTTTTTTGGGAATGTAGCCCACACTAGGTGAACCACGTTAAATTTGGTGTTGATTTATATCTCTTGTTTTGTATATTTCTTCTAGTAGAATATCCGTTTTTATTGCATGTATGCTTAGACTTGATATATTATCTATACAAACTTGTGCTAACCCCAAGAACTGTTATCAGAGATTTGTTTGAGGGTTTTATGCGTTGATAGATTTACTCACAGAGGGTTTTCTGATTGAGTGGAAGCTACAGCAATGGCAGAAGAAAATAAATACAAGGTAGCAAATTTTGATGGCCGAAATTATCAATTATGGAAGATGAAGATTGAGGATTATCTTTATCAAAGAGATTTGTACTTACCATTGGATGAAAATTATAGACCTACAAAGATGACTGATGAAGAATGGAATATTCTTGACAAAAAGGCTTTGGGATCTATAACATTGAGAATGGAAGCATCTGTGGCATCCAATATTACAGAAGCAACATGTACAGTAGAGTTAATGAACTATCTTGCTAATTTATATGAAAACCTTTGTTCTTCAAATAAATTTTATTTGATGAAGAAACTATTTAGTTCTAAGATGCATGAAGTTAGATCTGTATCTATTCAATTGAATGATTTCTGATCTATTGTAAATTAGTTAAAATCAGTTGATATTTTGTTTAATGATGAATTGAAAGCACTCTTATTCTTATGTTCTTTTTCTGATAGTTGGGATAACTTGGTAATGGATGTTAGTAATACAAAATATGCTAATAATATTTTGAAGTTTGATGATGTGGTTAGTATAATCTTAAATGAATAAATTCATAGGAAAAGTACAGAGAAATCATCATGTAGGAATTCTTTGAATGTAGAAAGTAGATGTAGGCAAAAGGAGAGATCCAAGAGTAAGAATAATGGAAAATCAAATTCAAGGAATTGTAGATATAAATCCAGAGGTAAGGGAATTACTTGTTGAAATTATGGAAAGAAAGGACATACAAAGAAAGATTGTTGGTCAAAGGATAAAGAGAACCAACACCCAGAAAAAGTTAAAGAGGCAAATAAAGTGGAAAATATTACAACATAGGTAATGCAAGATGCTCTTATTCTTTATTTGGATAATAGAATAGAATCATGGGTTTTAGATTCAGGAACTTCTTTCCATGTAACGCCTAATAATGATTATTTCAAAAATTATGTTCGGGGATATTTTGGGCATGTTTATTTAGGTGATGATGAACCTTGTAGTATTACTGGTAAAGGGGAAGTTCATCTAAAATTACAGAATGGAAATACATGGGTATTGAAAGATGTGATGCATGTGCCAAGCCTCAAGATGAATCTTATTTATGCAGGGCAAGTAGGTGAAGTTGGTTACATGGTTACATTCATAGAAAACTCTTGGAAAGTTACCAAGGGTGCCTTTGTTGTGGTAAGAGGCAAGAAGGTAGGAACATTATATTTATCTACCTATGTTACTAATTCATTTTCTTTGTTATCTACTTCAAATTCATATGCATGCATGTGTCATAATCATTTGGGCCATATGAGTCAAAAATGAATACAGATCTTAAAGGCTAGGGGCAAGTTATCAGATTTGAAAGATTTAGATCTTGATTTCTATGAACATTGTGTCTTTGGAAAGTAAAAGAGAGTGATATTTTTCAAATTTGGGGCTACTAAGAAGGAACATAAATTCGAGCTTGTACACTCAGATGTGTGGAGACCAGCCCAGGTAGCTTCTCATGGAGGATCCTAGTATTATGTTACTATCATTAATGATGCTACAAGAAAGGTATGGGTTTATTGTATTAAACATAAATCAGATTTTTTTGAGACTTTTTAAATATAGAAAGCCCTTTTTGAGAATGAATCAAATTCAAAGTTAAATTTCCTTAGATCTGACAATGGTGGTGAATAATGTAGTAATAATTTCAATTATTATTGTTCAGTGAATGGAATATGTAAAGAAAGGATGGTTCCAAAAACATCACAAGAGAATGGTTTTGTAGAAAGAATGAATAGGACAATCATGGAACGTGCTAGAAGTATGAGGATACATGTTGGATTTCCCTTGCAGTTTTGGGCAAAAGCAATGGATACAGTGGTTTATTTGATTAATCATGGGCCTTCAAGTTCATTAGATGGAGGAAAACCAGAGGAAAATTGAACCAGAAAAGAGGTAGATCTTTATTTTCTTAAATTTTTTTATTCAAAATCTTTTGTTCATATTAATAAGGAAAATAGGAAAAAATTAGATACAAAATCCAAGAGATGCACTTTTATTGGTTATGGATCTAGTTATTTCAAATTCCATTTTTGGGCTTTAGAGAATTCTAAAATTATTAGGAGTCGTGACATTGAATATAATGAAAAGAGAATGTATAAGGATCAAATTTTGGTACTCAAGGATGAACAAGTTGAGAATTTTGTGAATGAAAATGAACTTTCAAATTTAAAACTCATACCTACAGGGTTATATAGTAACCGGTGTTGGTTAACCCTTGACCAACATCAATTAGTTGAACTGATATCGGTTACAGAAGAGCCAAACTAGAATCGATTATCAGAACCAGTGTTAGCTACAGGTGACCGATATCGATCACTGTCATAATTGGAAACAAATGTCTAAGAGGTCCAGAATGAGCCTCCGATACCCCAAAATCCTATGAGAAGGTCACAAAGGGTAAGTAAAACTCAAGAAATATTTACACCTTCTTTATCTTATTTATTATTATTTTTATTAGATAGGGTAAAAAGCGGGGATAGGCTCCCAGAGGTCAAGTAAAAAATATTACATCGTGATAGAAGAAAAGTTGGAAAAAAAAGGAAAAGGACCCCCAGAGTTAAACAGACTTAACTCCAAAACGGAGAGGGGGCCCAAGATACAGCGAGCAGAAGAGAAACAAGCCATTAAAAAAAGAAAAAATAGATAAATTTCCTCGAAAAATCTGCAAACAGTTCGGAAGAAGTTACATTAGTTAGCTTTACTTTTTTGGGAGGGTTTAACCTCCCTGGTCTCTTCTTTCATGCTAGAATCTGAATTCATCTCATGGGAGGGTTTATCTTATTTATTATTGACTGATAATGGTGAACCAAAAATTTTTGAAGAAGTAATGCAGGATGAGACCCACGTACATTGGGAACATGGCATGGATGAGGATATGGACTCCTTGGAACAAAATAAAACTTGGTATTTGGTTAAGTTGCCAGTAGGTAAGAGGAAATTGTAAAACAAGTGGGTTTACAGGATCGAGGAAGAAGAGGGTGGACAAAAAAGATACAAAACAAGACTTATAGTAAATGGATTTGCATAGAAAGTAGGTATTGAATTTGGTGAAATATTTTCTCCTATTGTTAAAATTATTTCCATGTATATTGTATTGAGTTTAGTTTCAGTGCATGATTTTCATTTAGAGAAACTAGATGTGAAGATGGCTTTCCTTCATGGTGATTTGGATGAAGAGATTTATATGCAGCATTCGCTTAGGTATGAAGTCAATGGTAAGAAAAAAATTGTGTGTAGGTTGAAAAAGAGCATACATGGGCTCAAGCAAGCTCCAAGGCAATGGTAAATTAGGTTTGATAATTTCATGCATGAGAATGGTTACTTGAGATGTGAATCTGACCATTGCGCTTATTTCAAAAAGCTTGAAAATGGGAGCTATATTATTTTGTTACTGTATGTGGATGATATGCTTATTGCAGGATCTAGTATGCAGAACATTTGTGAGCTTAAGGGAAAGTTAGCTCACACATTTGTTATGAAGGATTTTGGAGTTGCAAAAAGAATCCTTCGCATGCAAATACACAAATACAGGAAGAAAAAGAAATTGTATTTGTCTCAGGAGGATTATATCTTCAAGGTGTTAGAAAGGTTTAAAATGAAAAATTCAAAACCTGTAATTACACCTATGGATGGACACTTCAAATTAAGTAAATATAAATGTCCTTCATCACATGAGGAGGTCAAAAACATGACATAAGTACCATATGCTTCAGAAGTTGGGAGTCTCGTGTATGTTATGGTTTGTACTAGACCAGACATTACATAGGCAGTGGGAGTTGCGATAAGGTTTATGACTAATCCAGGTAAAGAACATTGGAAAGTAGTTCAATGGACTCATAGATATTTGAGAGGGACATCTAGCATTCAGTTATGTTATGGAGGTCTGGATATTTCTTTATGTGGAAATTTTGATTCAGATATGACTGGAGATCTGGATGGTAGAAGGATCACTACTTGGTATATTTTCACAATAGGTGGGATGGAAGTTAACTATATTTTGAGATTGTAGAAGGTTGTGGCTTTGTATACTATAGAGGAAGAGTATGTTGTAGCTATAGAGGCTAGCAAAGAGATGATATGGATGAGCAGGTTCATGGAAGAGTCGGGAAAGGAGCAAGATGATTGCAAATTTTTCAGTGACAGTCAGAGTGTAATTCATTTGGAAAATAACTCAGTGTTTCATTCTAGAATGAAGCACATTCAGTTGAGGTATCACTTTATACGACAGATATTGGAGGATGGGAAACTGAAACTCAAGAAGATTCATATAAGTGAAAACCCTGTGGATATGCTAAGGAAGCCATTAGCAAAAGAGAATTTGGAGCTACACTCCACTTTTTTTGGTCTTCGATTTTGAGACTTTAAGAGGAAGAAAAAAAGCTAAGAAAAGAATTCAAGAATGATGTTGTATAGGTATAGTGCAGTAATTTATTTCCAAGTGGGATATTGTTGAGTTGTGGAGCTCAATTCCTTCAGTTTAGCATGTTATATTAATCTTGCTGGAAAATATAGTAACCGACATCAGTTATGAAGGGACTAAAATCAATCACCTATGATCGGCATCATTCAAGCAAGTAGGAACAGGCATCGATTAGGGCTAACTGGCGTTGGTTACCTGTGTCTGTGAGTTTTTTATTTAACTCACGGGAATTAAAGCTAATCTTAGTATTAAAGAAGATCTATTGGTTGTAATTGCATGGATAAGTGCCCTAAGTTTGTATAAGGTATTTATAAGCTACAAAACTAGGGTTATAAGAGGGTGTTAATGATTATTGTGAAAATAATTGTGAGAAAGAGAATTCTTGGAGGAGAAGAAGAAGCTAGAGAGAAAGAAATTATTATACATCATGATAGGTGTGGAAGATTGTAAAAAATCATTGTATATCTTCTGAAAGCTTTGGATAATAGATTGGTTTGTTTCTTGGTGGATGTATCCCACACTGGGTGAACCATGTTAAATTTGGCATTGATTTATATCTCTTGTTTTGTATATTTCTTCTGGTAGAATATCCATTTTTATTGCATGTATGCTTAGATCTGATATATTATATGTGCAACCTTGTGCTAACCCCAACATCTAGGAGTTCCAAGAAGATTTAGAATTTGATTAAAATTCCAAAGTGGATAAAAGTGGACCCTATACATATACAATAGGTTGAGTTGGAAAAAAATGAATATTTTTCTTCAGTGGTAGTTAGACCTTCTAGGAACTACCCGTGACCAAAATTGAAATGGGCATGAATTTAAAAACCAAGTATATTCAGGTCCTGAAAATGGTTTCATTAGATTCCTTGGTTGGTTCCCACTCAAAATTATATAATTTTTTCCTAGGAAACACCAAGGGAATCTCTTGGAGCAAAAAGGAACTCTGGTAGGCTATTTTTAGTAGTGTAATGGTGACACCCATCTTCCAAAAGTTAAAAATGTGCACTTCGAGACCACTGATGTTCCTTTTTCCCTTTTAAAAAATTCAAAGGGTACATATGGGACATTATAATGTGCCACCACATGGAGAGGATAGGTTGCATCACTTAAAACGTAACTTTGTGTGTTAAAACATGTTTTCCTCTCACTTTATGTTTTGGCCCCTTTCTCATGATGAGTGCCCTATACACACTTATGAGGGGGTGATTTACATTTTTCCATTTTCTAAGGGGACATGGGAAACACAAAATTGTGTGACCATGGAGGGGGGAGACTTTGTGTCACTTAAGTTGCAGTGGGAAAATTAGAGGCAGCAGGCAGGCGGGAATTTCTTACCTGCCTTATAGGGTAAAAATTTCCATTGTGGAATAAAAGAAATATCACTTAAGTGAATCATGGGATTTTATTGCCTGGCTTGCAGGGAAAACAATCCCATTATGAAAGTCAAGTGACTTAAGTGAATCATGGGATTTTCAGGGCTGCCTTGCAGGGTAAATAATCCCATTGTCATGTGATTCTTAAAAATAGAATTCTATATGTCAAAAAGTGTGCCCCCTTTGGACAAGTAAAGGCAGCCTTTAAATTGATTAATTTAATTAATTATTCACCCAAAATAGGTGCCCAGGCTTGTGGAAAAGTCAACAAAGGCAAAGGACAAAAGGTGGTTGAAAATAGATTCCTCTAAAATTAAATAAATTTATTTATTTAATGGCAGCCCCTTCATGTCAAAAAATGCACCCCTTTTGGAAGAAAGATAATACCTTTTAAAGTATTAAATGATTAAATTAATTCCTATTTTCAGTGGCTAAGGTTAAAGCATGCTATGAAGCTTAAGTGAAGTGAAGAGTGGATGATTAAATTGAATAAATTTAATTTATTTGATGGTTGTCCTTAAACATGCAATTTTAGCACATCAGTTAAAGAGAAAAGCATGATTTTTAATTAATTAATTGTCAGGAATAGGAGGGGTAATTATTAATTATAGAATTATGAGGGTTATATAAGCATGGGTTTTCATAAGGATGAATTAATTAATTCACAGTTAAAGAAGTGCAGCCCAAAGGAAAAGTGTGCCCCATTTGAAGAGGATTTTTGCTCAAAAGAAGGTGAAATCAAGGCTAAAAGCTTCCAATTTTGGCGCATGCATTGAAGGAGGTTGATTTGTGTTTGCATAATTGTTTGCATAAGTGATACAGGTGCTCAGGTGAAGTTGGAAAAATTCATGCTAATTTTGCATGCAAATAAAACATCAATTTTTGGGGCAGCAGGCTTGAATAGTGCAGATTTTTATGATTAAAATTCACTGTTCATGTTCCAGTTGCCATCTTTGTCTGAATTAATTGCAAGAATTCGTTACAGGTGCTTTACAAAAGAAAAGGAGCTTTAATCAATGTCCAATACATTGAATATATCATCTGAATCTGAAGAATTATCCAGATCTGCACCAGTTTTGAAGAATTCCGGCCAAGTAAGAAAGAAAAAGAATCGTTCAAACAAAGATAGAAACAGCCATGGAAAAGAAGGATGAAAAAGAGAGCACAATGGAGTCATGCATCAATTCTAAATTTTTAGACATTGGAAACACAGATCTAGGTCCGAAACCTCTTTTTGAATTGATTGACAGATCCAAAGTTGGAAAGACTTCCCTCATGCGTGCAATCAAAAGCAGTGGAATCATTCAAGCTGCAGCATTTCCATTCACATCCCAGCTGCCAGAATTTGTTATGGAGTGTGCTAGATCTAGATCCAGATTCAAATCCATAATTGCAAAGGCTTCATCCTCTTGTTTCAAATGCAACCCGTGAAGAAGTCAGTGCGTGGAAAATTCCTTCCAGGATCTTGTGTATGTGCTCCCAATCTTCTAGTTGAAGCCTTCATTGAAGTTGCATTCACTTAGAGTGCTTTCCAAAAATTTTAATTGTTCATATGCAATTAAAAATAAAGATTTATGGCAAACATTACACTGATGCATGTAGTGGAGAAGAACTGCAAAAGCTTTAAGGATAAAAGAGAAGACAAGGCAAAGGAAAAATCCAGCTCGCTTCCATATCCAGCTTGTTGTTTACAGATCCAGTCATTTCTAATTCCAGCTTGTTGTTTACAGATCCAGTCATTTCTAATTCCAGCTTGTTGTTTCCAGATCCAGGTGTTCCCAATTCCAGCTTGTTTCCAAATCCAGCTACTCCCAGATCCAGTTTGGTGAGAATCAAAGGCAAAAGAATCATCTGCATGCAGACATGAAAAAGGACAAAATTGCAGCTTTCCCCTTCCTTCTTCTTTCCTCTGAAAAAGTAATTGAGCGATCAATTAAATTATACAACTTAAGTGATTGGTTTAAAAGTCATTACTTAAAGAAGTCAATTACTTGGAGATAGATGGCAGATGCACAAAATAGAAGGTTCTATTTTCAGTTGCAAATCATACATGTCATGTAAAGAGGAATTCCAGGAGGGAGATTGCCAGTTTTTTCCTTTCCCACTTCCACATGTGCCAGTTCAACTAAAATCTTACAACTTGTACTTTCCCTTCTACATTCTATAAGTAGAAGAAAAACCTTTGGGTTAAGGATCAGAATTTGTAAGCAGCAACCTTGTATTCCAAAATTTATGCTGAAACCCTTGAGAGCCACTTGAAGCAAAGGAATATACAGGAGTAGACTTCTGGAGAAATTTGTGTCACGGTGTATTGTGTTTCTTGTTTTTTATCGTAGATCTTTTAATAGACTTTGTGTTATTTCATATCTAGATCTAGAGCTACCTTTGCTTAGAATTCTGTGTTTATATCTACCAGTTTCTTCTATGTGCATGCAATCAACTCTACTATCTATTGATTGGGATGCACATCTTCCCCATTTCTTCTCTGTGTTTATATAATTCCCTTTCCCTTCTTCTATAAATATTTCCCTTCTTAAACAAATGCTTACTTACTACAGAACTGTTCAATTATGGTTCATGAACTAAGTAGTTAAAGTAAAACCCCATTTAGATATTAGCATAATGTTGTCAAAATTTCACCCCCCCAGGGTAAATTTCGAGAACATGCATCAGAGTTTTGCAATTCTAGGCAAGTAGGTTGATCCAGGAAAAATCGTGAAAATCGGCTAAGTCCTAGTCCTAGGGACAGTTCGGGACAAATGGGACAAAAAGGCGCGGATCGGCCGAAAAGCCTCCAGGCGGCCCAAATCAAACCAGGGACATTTGGGACAAAAGTACGCGGCGGGCGCGAAAAGCCGATCCGGCCAAAAGAGAGAAAAATTGGCTAACTGCTGAGAGGGACGCCTTTGGGACATCCGGGACATCTAGACGCGAACCGGCCGAACCGGGTGAAAAAGGTCAAAACAGTCCGAAGGCAACTGGGACAAGCGGGTCAAAAAGACACGAACCGGCCGAACCGGGCGAAATGGGAACAAGCAGTCCGAAAACAGTTTGGGACATTTGGGACAAATGGACGCGAACCGGCCGGTTCGCGTGAAATCAGCACAAGGAGCACTAAGCGTTTGGGACATCTGGGACAAAAAGACGCGAAGGGACGCGAAAGAAGGCAGACCCATCGACCAACCAGATCATGACACGTGTCCTCAAGGAGAAAAGGTCCAAAAAAGTCAAGGGGCGAGTTTTCGAGCACCGATCCGAACCAATGGGATAATGCCACGTGTCCCAGTTAGGGCCCACAAGGAAATTTCAAAGGAGAACCCGCCGAGAGGTGGAGGAGAGAGAGTTACTCAGCGAATCAGAACCTACCACGTGTCATCCAGGTGGCAGAGCGCGGGAAGAAATTTAAAAATCCATTTTCACCTGTTCCGTGCCCTAAATCTTCAGATCGCCATAACTTTCGATCCAGAGCTCGGATTTGCACGTTCTTTATATCAACGGAAAGCTGGTGAAATTCTCTACACGTTTCCAGGGTCAATCTTGCATTTTGGTTCAGTTTGGAGAGAGAAAATTAAGAAACTCCTCTGGCACGAAATAACAAGCAGAAGTAATGCTTCAACAAACAACTTTAATGCAGCAGACAGTTCGCCGCTTCTGTTAGGCAGCCTGCCGTTTTGCCAGGATCCGCCGCTTCTGCCATGATGAGATGAATTGAATGCAACCTGGAGGTGGTTGGGGTAGATTTGGCTTTCCTTTCTCTCTTTCCTCTCTGTTTTCTTTCTATATATTGTAAGAGGAGCTTCTTTTAAAGGGTCGAACATTTTTTTGTTTTGCTCCTCCCTTCTTCTCCTATCAGGCGAATTTGTGGAGTTCGAACCTCTCATTTGGAACTGTAATACGACTCTGCCTCTTGGCATTCTGCATTGTATTGTATCAATCTTGGGAGCAAGTAATGCATGTCTGTGGATGATTCTCATCCCTCTCTATGTTCATTTTTTGCATCCTCCTGGTCTTTCACTGTAGTTTTTGTCATCTGTGCATGATTTTATATCATATTCAAATGGTCTGTGTTTACTGGCAAAATAGATGTTCTTCATTCCTCGGTGCATCACCTCTATTAGCTTAGATTTATTTTATGCATTTTCTTACCTTGTCTCCTTAGCAGATTAGATTAGGTTTTGAGAAAACCCTCTGCATATTTCGTGTGCATCTGAACAGAGGAATAGGAACCAGCCTTCTCTGGAGAATCCTTTCTCATTTTTCAAGTCCCACACTTGGAGAAAGGATTCAATGTTATGCAATCACACTGGATGCCTAAGTGATCAACCTAGAAACTTGATCTACATCCAGGGGTGCTGTGATTTTGCATCAACAGTTTTGGCACGCCCGGTGGGACCTAGAGGTCTCATTTTTATTGCAGCAAAGTTGATATGCATCTGCTGCAATTTTCTTGCTTAAAAAGAGCTATTATTTGCATATCTGGTGACTCCAAGGGGAAGAATCAACTAGTTTCAGCAGTTCAGGCCTAAAAGCTTATGAGAAGAATCACAAGGTCAAGAGTTGGAGAAGAAGAAGTGCTGTTTGAATACCTGTAATTATCTCCAAGAAGAAGGCAAAGAGGAAGAAGGATTCAAAGGTCTCCATCTCCACCAAACAGAACTCTCTCAACTCCTCCACCTGACAGGCCTTTCTTTCAATATACAAGGGTTTTAAGACCAATCAGAATGGCGCAACCAGTGAACCCCTATGTCAACTTCACAGGCAGCAGCCCACTTGCTCTCAATGCACAAAATCCAATCCCAGTTGCAGCATTGAAGAACATTCCATACTTTACTGGAGAAAATCAGACCACTCCTGGTGATCATGTCAAGGACATTGCTAACATTTGTGCAATCCATGAGATTAATGAGATGCAAGTAGCTGTCAAATTGCTGGCGTCTTCATTCAAGGGGAAAGCATTGCAATGGTTTAGGAGCCTTGGAGCTGGCTCTATCACAAACTGGAATCAGCTGTGTATTGCACTTCATGATCAATTTGGAGAGAAGGGAGACAACTTGTCTCTTTTGGAGCAGCTGACAACCATCAAGAGAGCTTCCAATGAGCAGCTAACTGACTTCAACTTCAGATTTCAAAGATCTTGGGATAGAATTCCAGTAGCAGTCAGGCCAACAGCAGAAGGTGCTTTTCTATACTACCTTAAAGCTTTAAATTCTGATATTTCTATGTTGGTTCAATCTATGGGAGGCACAACTATCCCTGCTGCTTATAGTATTGCCATTAGAGCTGAAAATTGTCTGATTCAAGCTGGCAAGCTAGCTCCTAGGCCTCCAATGCCATTATATCCAAGTTTAGAGAGCCCAAGTACTAGTCAAGCACCTGTCTTAGCTCCTATTCCCACTCCTAGGAATCAGAGTTCAAATGAAGCTTCCACTTCATCTCCAAGTGCCCCAAATGAGCTTCAAGAAGTCATGAAGCAACTGCAAAATTTAGGTAATGAGCTGGTCACACTCAAGAGACAGCAAGCTCAAGGTTTTAGACCTTCGTATCAGCCTCAAGCTCAACCTAATAGGCAGCCATATCAGCCTCAAAGACCACCTAATCCAGCTGCAAATATGAATCAAACAAGGCCTCCTGTCAATAGACCATTCCAGCCCTATAATCCAAATGCCATATCTGCCTCTAAGGCATTAGTACCAGCACAAAATAACATGGCACAGGAGTACGACTGGTGTTACCCTTGCAATCTACCTCACAATCAGTCAGCATGTTTCAATGGTGCACTAAATCAGGCCTTGATGGTGCAAACCATTGGTGTTGCTCAAGATCCAAGCCAGGAGGAGAATCAACAGCAACAAACGCAACAAGAAGGACCTCCAACAGAAACCACATTGGCAAATTGGCAAACGGAAGACTTCTGTGGAGTTAACCAATAGCCTTTTCAAGGCATGGCTGCCAATACACGGTCAAAGAAGAGAAATATAGGAGAGGGACAACCGTGTAATCCAGTTGTTTCTCAACCCACTCTTACACAACAAGGGGTCAGTAGACCAAACGCAGCTCCAAACCTGCAAAATCAACCCAAGGTCCCTGTTGTAGCAACACATGCACCCGTTCAAGTTCCAGAAAAGGTTGTACCAAGTAAGGGGCAGCAAAAGGACAGTTCATCCCCTTTCAACATCATCGATCAAATGAAGAAGACACATGTGAACATTTCCATGTGGGAATCACTGGCGATCCCAGGACAACGAGACTTACTGCAAGCTGCAATGGCTAATTGGTCTGCCACGAATGTATCAAACCAGGGACATGAGAAAGTTCTCACTAATGCAGTGCAACATGATGGGGACCAGACAAGGAAATATTTGAAGCCTCCGCCTTTCTATGTTTCATTGATTGTTGGAAACCACTTGGTGCACAACTGCATGTTAGATTCAGGGGCCAGTAGTTCAGTGATGCCGAAGCAAATAGCGGATCAGCTGGGTTTGAAATATGAGCCAGTGCTGAAAGGAGTAGTACAGCTAGATGGAACGGCAGTAGGGACTGTTGGAGTCATCAAGGGGTTAAGCCTAACACTACATTCCTGTCCTAATGTTACAGTTTTGCAAGATGTGTCTGTGATCGACCTTCCGCCACTCTTTGCATTGTGTCTATCAAGAGACTTCACTGCAAAAATCGGTGGATATTTATCTGCAGATTGGTCACACATGATTTTTAGGACAAGGTATGGAGCCAAAGCAACAATCAGGTCAGAATCAATTGCCAATTTCCATATTGAGCCTTATGTACCAGGTCCTATCAATGCAAATTGCTCAGCTTTTGATCAGGAGGAGTGTTCAAGTGATCTAGAAACAGGTACTAAGGTCGAGGGAATTCCTGATTTAACTTTGGATGAATGGGCAAACAAAAGTCATGAATTTGACCCATACAAGGAAATTGAAGAATCTGAATTGGGCGTGTATTGTATACACGAGGAAAATTCACCCATCCCCGACATCATTCAGCCTGAACAAAAAGATGAAAACAAAGTCTGGAGATTATTCTTCGATGGTTCGAGAAGCAGACAAGGTGCTGGAGGCGGTGCGGTGTTGTTTTCACCACAGGACATCAAGTATTATTCAGCTTTTCATTTCCAGTTTTCCTGTTCGAACAACACGGCTGAATATGAAGCATTGATTCATGGACTTCATTGGGCCAGGAAAAAGGGCATAAAGAACTTGCAGGTGTTTGGAGATAGCGAGCTAATCGTCAACCAAGTTAGGGGGCAACATGCTACAAAGAACGACTTGTTAAGGAGCTACAAGAATAGGGTATGGGACCTCATTGAGGATTTCGAAGCTTTCAACATTGTGTCCATACCCAGGAAGAAAAATGAAGCCGCAGATAGGCTTGCAGCAGTTGGAGCGACGTTTGATGTGGTTGACAACATCAGAAGAGAAAAAATGCAGCCACACATCCATGTGGTTGTAAGGCCAGCAGTTCCAGATAATAACACAAGCTGGCAGGTGTTTGAGAACGATCAACAGATCGTCAATTTCTTGCAAGAAGAGGCTGAATTCTCAGCTAGAAATCAGGATAGACTAGAGCAGCAGTATGGGGATCAAGTAGTGCAACTGTGGACAAACAAGCTTCCTAAGGGTTTGGTAACATTGGAGTCTATCTTTAACCCTAACGACCAGTTTCGTAAGGAAAAGGCTAATATACAGGTCAAGAGAGAGGATTCAGGGCCAATTCTGGTTGGGGAAGGCAAGACACTTCAAATTGGTAAAGTGGCCACTGAGCGAGAGAAATCAGATTTCATACAACTTTGCCAAGAATTTCCAGATGTCTTCGCTTGGAGCTATGAGGACTTAAAAGGATTCGACCCAAATTTGGCACAACATACCATAGAATTGGATCCAGATGCTAAGCCCGTCAGGCAGAAGCAGAGACCAGTCAACCCTCACATTGAGCCTCTAATGAAGAAAGAGCTTAACAAGCTAATCGAGGCAAGCATTATATTCCCTATCAAGCACTCAAGCTGGGTTGCGAACTTGGTTCCGGTCAGGAAGAAGAGCGGAGAAATCAGGTTGTGTGTGGACTTCGAGACCTCAATAGGGCATCTCTCAAAGACCATTACCCGCTCCCTTCAATGGAACAAATATTGCAAGTAGTATCCGGTTCAGAGAGATTCTCTCTCCTAGATGGCTACTCAGGGTATAATCAGGTAATGGTGAAAGAAGATGACCAATTCAAGACGGCTTTCACCACCAAATGGGGGACCTATGCCTACAAGAAAATGCCATTTGGGCTATCAAATGCTGGAGCCACCTTCCAAAGGGCAATGGATATGGCATTCAAGGGGTTGATCAATAAAATAGTTTTGATATATCTTGACGACATCACTGTATTCTCAAAAAATGCAGCGGATCACCTCTGTCATTTGAAGCAGGTATTTCAGAGGTGTAGAAGATTTGGGGTATCATTGAATCCCAAAAAATGCATATTCTTGGCTCACGAGGGAAAACTCCTTGGCCATATTGTCTCCAAGGAAGGATTAGCAATTGATCCAGAGAGGGTTGAAGCCATAAGAGCTCTACCATTGCCAAGCCACAAGAAGGCCCTTCAGAGTTTCCTGGGAAGGATAAACTTTGTTCGGAGGTTTGTCCCAGATTTTGCAGCCCTTGTCAAGCCCATCACCAAAATGTTAAAGAAAAGCATGGCTTTCAAGTGGACGGCAGAAGGCAAGGAGAGTTTTGAAGCAATCAAAGAAGCCATCTCCCAAGCACCCACTCTCATCAACCCAGACTTTTCCAAGGATTTCATCCTCTATGCATTTGGAGGTGATGACACTATTTCTGCCATTCTGGTACAGCAGAACAAAGATAATGATGAGCAGCCGATTGCCTTCTTCAGCCAGAGCCTAGGTGACTGCGAAGTGAGGTACTCTTTTATTGAAAAGCATGTGCTTGCAGTAATCAGAAGCTTGAAGAAATTCAAGCATTTAGTCTCAAACAACAAGGTCCAGTTATTGGTCTCACATGCTGGGGTTAAGGACTTCCTCCTCAACAAGGATTTGAATGAGAAAAGGGCAGGATGGATCACCCGTGTCATGGAGTATGACATTGAGATCAAGATCACCAAGCTGGTAAGAGGCAAAGGTTTGTGTGAGCAGCTCGCTTCCAAACAACCAGACAGCCCAGAAGATGAAGAAGACGTTGTCCTGCTATTACAAGATGATCAAAAACAGGAAAATGATTATGTGTCCACTCCCTGTTGGACTCAGAATATGATACATTTCCTACAGACGGGCATGTGCCCTCCAGAAATGAGCAAAGCAAAAAGAAGGTACTTCAGATTACAAGCAGTTCCTTATGTGCTTGTTGATGGTGTTTTGTTTAAGAAAGACATCAACGGTGTTCTATTGAGATGCATTGGGACAGGTCAGATTGAGAGGATCTTACAAGAGTTCCATGACGGGGAGGCAGGAGGCCATTTCACCCCACGAGTAACAGCTCTCAAAATCATGAAAGCTGGTTACTATTGGCCTACTGTATTCAATGATTGCTACTCATGGGTTAAGAAATGCAAGAAATGTGCATTCTTCACAGGGAAAGGAAGGTTAGCAGCACTGCCCCTTCGTCCAATTTCAGTAGATCATCCATTCATGCAATGGGGATTGGACTTCATTGGAGTCATCAATCCCAATTCGAGTCAAGGCCACAAGTGGATTCTTACAGCGACAGACTATTTCACCAAGTGGACCGAAGCAGTAGCGCTCAAAGAGGCAAGTGAGTCTAACATACTAGACTTTTATGAAGGAATAGTAACCAGGTTCGGTGTACCGGCCACCATCATATCAGATAATGCATTAGCATTCATAGGTTCAAAAATTACAGAATGGGCTGTCAAGAATGGAATCTATTTGAGCACCTCTTCAAATTATTACCCGCAGGGTAATGGACAGGCAGAGTCCACAAACAAGAATTTGCTAAAAATCATCAGAAGGACTCTGGATGAAAATCAAAGAACATGGCATACAAGGCTAAAATCAGCGTTATGGGCTGACAGAATAACACCAAAGAGGTCTACAGGTAATTCTCCCTACAAGTTGGTCTATGGGAAGGAGGCAGTATTGCCTATATCATTAGAATTGCCAGCCTTGGAGCTCATGAAGCAGTTTGAGTTATCTGAGTTCGAACCAATGGAGGTCAGGTATGCAGAATTGATGGAATTAGAAGAAATCAGAGAACATGCAGTTCAGACGATTGAAAAGGATCAGGCCGTAGTAAAAAGATGGTTTGATAAGAGAGCTAGAGCAAGGACCTTCCAGGAAGGGGACCTAGTTCTGAAATGGGATGCAGATCGGGCAAAACCAGGAAGGCATTCCAAGTTTGATGCCATCTGGAGTGGTCCCTACATGGTCACGGGATGCAAAAATAGTAATGCCTTCCAATTGTCTGCATTGGATGGAGAGGAACTTCAGATTCCGGTTAACGGAATCTATCTTAAACATTGCTACTAAGAGAAATGTTTTGCCCTTGTAAATATTAGTTTAGATTTTTCTTAATTCCTCTAAGTGCGTATGCACATTGTCCTGTTGTAGTTAGGTTTCTATTTCCCTAAGTGCTTTGGCACAGGTTTTGCTGCTCTCAGGTTGTTTTCTACAGTTCTGAGTGTTGCTGGAGAAGAAGTTGCAGTATCAGGCTCGTTTCAGGTTATTGCTTACAACTCCATGCCCAATGGATCACTAAAAGGCCACTGATCTTCTACCTAGCAGGCAGGTGACCCCGCTGAGTTGTCAAAATTGTTGTCAAAATTTCACCCCCCCAGGGTAAATTTCGATAACATGCATCAGAGTTTTGCAATTCCAGGCAAGTAGGTTGATCCAGGAAAAATCGTGAAAATCGGCTAAGTCCTAGTCCTAGGGACAGTTCGGGACAAATGGGACAAAAAGGCGCGGATCGGCCGAAAAGCCTCCAGGCGGCCCAAATCAAACCAGGGACATTTGGGACAAAAGTACGCGGCGGGCGCGAAAAGCCGATCCGGCCAAAAGAGAGAAAAATTGGCTAACTGCTGAGAGGGTCGCCTTTGGGACATCCGGGACATCTAGACGCGAACCGGCCGAACCGGGTGAAAAAGGTCAAAACAATCTGAAGGCAACTTGGACAAGCGGGTCAAAAAGACGCGAACCGGCCGAACCGGGTGAAATGGGAACAAGCAGTCCGAAGACAGTTTGGGACATTTGGGACAAATGGACGCGAACCGGCCGGTTCGCGCGAAATCAGCACAAGGAGCACTAAGCGGGATGAAAATTTGGGACATCCTGGGACAAAAAGACGCAGAAGGGACATCCGGGCGAAGAGAAGCGAAAGAGTCGGCAGACCCGTCGACCAACCAGATCATGACACGTGTCTCAAGGAGAAAAGGTCAAAAAAGTCAAGGGGCGAGTTTTCGAGCACCGATCCGAACCAATGGGATAATGCCACGTGTCCCAGTTAGGGCCCACAAAGAAATTTTAAAAGAGAACCCACCGAGAGGTGGAGGAGAGAGAATTACTCAGCGAATCAGAGCCTGCCACGTGTCATCCAGGTGGCAGAGCGCGGGAAGAAATTTAAAAATCCGTTTTCGCCTGTTCCGTGCCCTAAATCTTCAGATCGCCATAACTTTCGATCCAGAGCTCGGATTTGCACGTTCTTTATATCAACGGAAAGCTGGTAAAATTCTCTACACGTTTCCAGGGTCAATCTTGAATTTTGGTTCAGTTTGGAGAGAGAAAATCAAGAAACGCCTCTGGCACGAAATAACAAGCAGAAGTAATGCTTCAACGAACAACTTTAATGCAGCAGACAGTTCGCCGCTTCTGTTAGGCAGCCCGCCGTTTTGCCAGGATCCGCCGCTTCTGCCATGATGTGATGAATTGAATGCAACCTGGAGGTGGTTGGGATGGATTCGGCTTTCTTTTCTCTCTTTCCTCTCTCTTTCTTTCTATATATTGTAAAGAGGAGCTTCTTTTAAAAAGTCGAACATTTTTTCTGTTTTGCTCCTCCCTTCTTCTCCTATCAGGCGAATTTGTGGAGTTTGAACCTCTCATTTGGAACTGTAATACGACTCTGCCTCTTGGCATTCTGCATTGTATTGTATCAATCTTGGGAGCAAGTAATGCATGTCTGTGGACGATTCTCATCCCTCTCTGTGTTCATTTTTTGCATCCTCCTGGTCTTTCACTGCATCCTTTTTTTTGTCATCTGTGCATGATTTTATATCACATTCAAATGGTCTGTGTTTACTGGCAAAATAGATGTTCTTCATTCCTCGGTGCATCACCTCTATTAGCTTAGATTTATTTTATGCATTTTCCTACCTTATCTCCTTGGCAGATTAGATTAGGTTTTGAGAAAACCCTCTGCATATTTCATGTGCATCTGAACAGAGGAATAGGAACCAGCCTTCTCTGGAGAATCCTTTCTCATTTTTCAAGTCCCACACTTGGAGAAAGGATTCAATGTTATGCAATCACACTGGACGCCTAAGTGGTCAAACTAGAAATCTGATCTGCATCCAGGGGTGCTGTGATTTTGCATCAACAATACCCCAACACTATCACATAGTAAAGACAAAACAAGACTAGAGGAACAAAAACCAAAAGACCAGCAAACTAGTTGGCACAAAGTCAGCTAATGTTTAATCTTATTATTGCTCCTAGTTCTAGAACTAGGGCCCTAGTTCAAACCTTCCATATTATGATGGGGGGAGGTTTTTTCATCTAGATCTCATCCTTTATGCCAACATCATCCTCATCATCATCAGTGTTGTTGAGCTCTAGACGTGTACCCCTCTTCTATTTATCCAGCTTAGCCATTTGGTCCAGAATAATAGTGATCCTTTGTTCCTACAGGATGAAATTTTCCTTGAGCACATTGATTCTTTTTTCTTGGATGATTTACTTAATGTGCCACTCCTTCATGTATTGGATCAGGTGTTTGGTAACTTGATAAAAAAATTGATCACCACCTCCATGTTAGTTGTCCTAGCATCCCTGTTAGGTTCTCCTATAATATCATCCATAGTTCCTTTCCTTTTTAGGATTCTCAAGATTTTATAACATAGAGCACCTCCACAACAACATCTTCATTGTTATTCTCCACATGTCCCTTATTTTTCAAATTTTGCATCCTATTGGCTAAGGTCTCCTTGTCGGAGCAGGTGGTTTACGGAGTGGGAGGCAGAATCAGTTTTCCCTTCTAGAAAAAAATCATGATTAGGATGTGATGCAGGGAAAAATCTACTCTCTCCTCCTTAAATTCAGTGAGGGACCTCAGGAAGAAAAATGGGAAACTCATTGCTTGATTTCAATGGAAATAGTTAAGGATTGAGAGGTGGTGAGTGTAAAATTTTCAGAACTTTTCTTCAAGGGTTAAGTATTTCATAACCATTTTACATACATCAGCCCACATTTCCAAAGTTATGTCCTTGAAATGCCATCATCACACAGGTGCACCCTTTTAGTAGGCCCAAAAAATGTGGAGATCTCATGGTTCTTATTATTCTTTTCTTTGAACAATTTTTAACCCTCCATCAACAAGCCAATCACATCCATAAAAAATTCTTCAGTAAAAAGCATTTCAACCCCCTAAGCTTAACCCTACCATGGTCCCAAGCTTTCCTGAAATCCAGATCTAATTCAAGATCATTACCTTTGATATGCTTGATGAATTCACTGAATCCATCCTTCCTTAGTGGGTGCCACACTGTGATGTCCTGTTTAATTGCATGGAAAGATGTGGGTTCCATCCTAAGTCGACCACCTCCTATATTTTAGGTACTCTGCAAATTTGTTTTGCTCCACCTCTTTTTTGAAATTGTTTTCCCCTTAAAACAAGAGGTAAACTGATTATCTGTCGTCAAACTAGAGCTATCATGATTCCATACTTTACCCTGTAAATCCTACCTAAATCCTTTGTGATACGGGAAAACCTCCTTACCTGTTGCTTTCATTATTTATTATTTTTCTATGTGGCTCCATGAAACACCTCCCTCTCATTCCATCCAAGTTTCCAACTCGTTGCCTTTTATTTCTAGACCATTTGTACTAGTCATGTTCTCTCTGAGCAGGTGGCATTAGTCCACATCATCAAAGGCACCAATAATATTACAAGCCTCCTGAATAATTTTTTTTAATAATCCATCCAACCTTACACTTCTCTTAAATAGCCTTAATGATCAATAATGAGTCACCCTCTATGATAATTATTTTTAGCTCAATTCTTTTCACTAACCTTATACCCCTCACAGTTGCTACCGCCTCTGTATAATTGTTAGATTTCCTAACAAGCCTGTATAGGAAATGATATAGTCCCCCATGTGATCCCTTATCAATCCTCCCCCTCACTTTCCTTCCCATAATTTTTCTGAACATCAAAATTAAGTTTAACCCAATCCATAGGCAGTGGTTTTCACTTCGAATTGACTCTATCCTTCTTTATCTCAGGTTTACTTCCAGCCTTGACCAAGCTATTTTTTTATGTTTGTATAATCCTTATATCTTCATTAGAATACATTTTTGCCAACTTATGATTATGGATCCAAATTTTATCTCTCATACTTTGCTTAATTTTATTGGCCACCTTAGAGATTCTTGCTAACTCGTTCCTAAATATTTTGTTGTTCCTCTCATTCAAGATACCCCAT
Organism: Taxus chinensis; assembly: GCA_019776745.2. NCBI lineage: Eukaryota > Viridiplantae > Streptophyta > Pinopsida > Cupressales > Taxaceae > Taxus > Taxus chinensis. The sequence continues at coordinate 206,542,955 of CM034147.1, forward strand.
AGTATATGTGGAAAAGAGCATTTACATTTCAATTTGATTAACAGAATATTGAAGGGATATTTTCATTGATCAATCAAGTTGTTGAGACTTCCAAAAAGTGGGATTTGAATGTTGAATATATTCAAAAGCTTCATAATAACCTGGAAAGTGAACTTGCATTCCGTAAAGAGGTGATGAAATAACTCAGCATTCTCCTCATAAAGATAACACCTATTGATTAAGATCATGCCTCTTTATCATAGGTTGTCCATAGTTATGATTTTGTTCTGGATTGATTCCCAAATGAAAAATTTAGTTTTTGGATTGATATGTTTATTCTAGATTCTCGCACATTCCTTGTGCTCCTCTTCATCCTAAAAATAAACTACATAACCTAATTTAACTTCATAGTTACCTAAAATTGACCTACTCCAAATTATCTCATCTTGAATATTTCTATTGGGAATAAAAAACTCCTTAATTATTTGTTAAGATCCTCAAAGGGTCATATCTAACCTATAAAATTAGGTGGGGGTAAGATAGTTACCCAGCTTGTTTCTTAAGGGGTGAAGCTCCAATAATTTCTAAGTTTCTACCAAAATACATGTCTATAATACAAATTAAGTTCATTATATGTCTCAATAATACTCATAGGTTTATTTTCTAGCCAAGGATCCTCCCAAAACCTGGTGTCATTCATGTCCCCCAAATTCCACATTATCCCTTTAAGAAGGATATGTTTACTTTGAATAAAATTACCCCAGAAAATGGACTCCTCAGGAAGATCAACTGAATAAATAAGGGTTTGTCTTCTGCTAACACTCAGTGGATATTTCTCCTGTAATATATCCACACACAACTCTTGTTCCTTATAAATTATCCACCCTATCTTAGTAATCAGGGCTTCATTTATGATTTTTAAATTTTTGAGACCAATGCCCCCATACCTTTTAGGTTTTGTTACATTCTCCCAAGCCACTAAGTTTATTCTATTTTTGTCCTTTGTACCAGACCATACAAATATTCTTTGGATTTTTTCAATGGATTCTCTAACTTTGCAAGGGATTTTGAAAATGAACATAATATAGGTAGTAACCCCCTGTAGGGAGCTCTGGAGAAGGTGATCTTTTCCCACTTGTGTGAGCATATATTATTTCCATGAGGCAAGTTTCCTGTAGAACCTTTCAATGAGATGATTCCATGTTTCCATATTCAGCTTGTTTCCACACAAGGGCATTCTGAAATAGCTATCCAGAAAATATTTGACTCTGCACTCCATAGTGGTCGTAATTCTTATTTTTCGTTCAGGATGAATGTTTATGAGAAAGTAGAAACTCTTATGAAAATTAGTAAGTTGTCCCAACACTTCCTCATATTCCTTTGTGATTTCCTTAAATATTTTATCTTCATTAACATATGCCTACCCTAGGAGGAAAGTATCATCCACGAATTACAGTAGACTGATAGGATCCACTCTGTTAGTCACTTGAATTCCTGTAAATCTTCTATCCAACATGGCCTTCAGAAAAATTAAACTAAGAGTTTCTACCATAATGATGTATAGAAAGGTGGATATAGAATCCCCTTGGGGTAATCCCCTCTTAGATTTGAAGAAACCATGAGGCTTTTCATTGATAATGACTGAGAAGCTTGATGTAGAGGTATATTCCTTAATCACATGTTTAACCTTTGGATTATATCCTAATTTTTACAAGATAAGGCCCAAAAAATTACATGAGACTCTATCATAGGCTTTATGCATATCCAGTTTCACCAACATAACCTCCCTATTATATTTTTCCACATAATGCACTAATTCGTGGATAGCAATGATATTATCCAATATATATCTTCTTGGTACAAAGGCCCCCTGAATAGGTGATATGAACTTCTTCAAAACCTCTTTAAGTTTGAAGGCCAAAAACTTAGAGAAAATTTTATAGATGGTATAACATAGGCTGATTGGTCTAAAATTCTTAAGATCTTTAGCTCCATTCACCTTAGGTATCAAAACTAAAAAGGTTTGATTGACCTGTTTTAGGATCCTTCCATAAGAAAATAAGTCTTGGAATGATTACACCACATATTTTTTAATGATTTCCCAAAAAAATTGTAAGAAAAAGGTTAGGAAACCATCTAGGTTATGGGTTTTATCCCCCTCTAAATGGAAAATTATGTATCTTTTTTCTTCCTCATTCGGAATCACCATGATATATTTATTCTCCTCCTAATTAATAACTTCATCAAAGAGTGAGATATCCTCCTCTATTTTCCTCCCATTAGCCTATGTTCCTTTATCATAAAGGTTCTAAAAATAGCTTATAATGGACCCTTTTAAATCATCTTCTTTAGTGGCTAATGTCCCATCTGGTTTGGAAACTTCAAGGATTATTGATTTATTGGCTTTGATAGTGGAGGACACATGAAATATTATTTCACCATCAGGTAAATAGTAAATACAATGGATAAATTAACCTACTATTATTTTTACCTAACAAGAAGAGTCCCCTAAATAACCTAAGATAGATGTGTCATATGGTTCCTAAAAACTAAAATCTTGATAAGGTACCCATATACAAACTACACTCTTTCTAAAATAAGAAGAGAAGAAGAAGACTAGAAATACTGAAGATATTTGTAGCTTCAATGGACCTCACTGAAAACAAGATTATAAGGATACTTATCTTGAGTAAAGGGTTTCGTAAAGAATCCTACAACCGGATCTGAATTCTACAAATCTACAAAAGTATTCAATAATATTTTTGATGATGTGGTATTTTTCTGTAGATTGAAGAAGTTCCATCCACATTGAATAATTTTTCTACCCTTAAGAGGAAAAAAATGGTGTATATAAATCTTGTCAACTCCTCAAAGGAAACTAAAGGAAACAATATGAAGAACTATGAAGTTAGTCTACTAAAATGTGACATAGGTCTAGAAAATAGGTTCTCAAGAACTGAACGTAATGTTGCGGAAGTATAACTATCAAAGTATGGTAATGAATAATTTTCTAAAAGAATTTCTATATGGAGTGAAGGAAAAATAACCCCCAAAACAATTAAAAGAGGAACCACAAGCAGAGGTGGATCAGTGATGGTCTCTGAAATAGTGGAAGTGATAAAAATCCAAAAAGGGGCACTCCCAATAAAGCAGATGAAGTAATCCTATTAAGTATGAATGTGTGAAGGCTCTATAGAAGGAAGAGAAACTCCTTGTACTGTAACACAAGTACACATTGTAAAAAAGAAAGCTGAGGTCTGGTAGGTACTCATCCCAAAAATGTTTCTCGAAAAACATAATAGCAATGTCTAACAGGTATGAATCATTTGCCCTTAATAAAAAAAAAGCAATGTCTAACAAGTATGAATCATTAACACAAGAAGTAGTGGATGTGGAATGGAGGAAAGTGAAATGAAAGTATAAGGTTGGGAACATGTATGCATGGTGTATGATGGGTAAATAAGAGGTATGACATTCTCTAAAAGGTGACCTAGAGATGGAGGAGAGGTGTCCTCATTAGTAATGTCATAATCAAAACTAGAAGAAAAAACCTCATCATCAGGAATATGAACATGCAAATATGTGTCAGCAAAACTATCACCACATGAAGTGGGAGAGGAAATAATTGTATTAGAAGAAGAAGAAACAACAAAAATATCTAAAAGGTATCTAAATAGGGACTAAAGAATGCTCCAAATAGTGTGAGGAAACTTTTTGTGTGGCACATGATGGTGGAGAAGCCTATAAATGTATGTCAATAGATGACCAAAAACCAGGATACAAGTATCAATCCAGTCTTCAAGTTAATCAAGATCACTAGGGGTAGGTACTTATCCACACAAGTAGAGATAAAGGTCATCATGAATAAGGAAATATTCCATTCTCAAACACCATAGTTCATAGTTATCCCTACTAATAAGAAGAGGTGGAGGTTGTGATGTAGTAATGGTCCTATGAAGTGTAAGTCTTGAAATATTATCCACCATGGTAAATCTACAAAATGAGTAAGGTGTAGAAGAGTTGGAAAGATAAAAAATCTTGAATAGATGTCAGACACAGCCAAAAATGCATCTGAAATGCAATAAAATAAGGGTGAGAGAACACACACAAGGTTGCAAGATGTCAAACTTAGCTGAGAATGCATCTACATGTAATTACAACACCCCAGAACAATGTTAGCCCCCCCTATTTGTAGCACTTTATAAAAAATGTGTTGGTTACAGTAAGGTGTATTCATGTGATATGAAATAGTTGGCCACTCACTTTTTAGTAGCAAAAAAATTGTGCAATAGTGGAGGCCACAATAATTTTCAGCCGAAAGAAGAGGAAAAACATCGTTGAAAGTGGTGATAAATTAAATAAAAATGGAAGACAAACAAATAATTTAATCCTTCGTATAGCTTCCTAGAGAAAGCCTTAAGTAAGGTTGTGGAAACTAAGCATATGTAACCTTGTGGAAGATTGTGGAATGCATATTTTTGGGTACTCTTGAATGACCTCCAAAATGGGGATGGAATTTCTATGGACATAGATGAGAAAGCCACCAATATGCAGATATTGGAGAGAAATTTGAGAGAGTAACTGTGTTGTGAATCTAAGAGGATTTGTAAAAGGATGAGCCTGTGTTTTAAATATACTAATAAGGTTGGAAGTTGGTTGAAACTGTTTGAATGCATGTGCTAAAAATAGCTTTTGAGGGGACCAAACAGTTGTAGAAAGAATAAATTCTATTGAGAGGCAATAAAATAATTAATTACCAGAAGGTGCATCCAGAAAAGTGGTTGTACATCCAAATGAATTTCCCCCTCCTTTCTAGGATTCTAGAAGTATAGTTGACTGGACTAGAGAATTGGAGTCCATTTGGATTTGACTGGGATGAGGAATTGGAGTCCAAGTGGTTGTTATAATTTGCACACTGATTGATTAATTATTTGTTTGATAAATGATTATTAACTTAGCTAATATGGGGTACAAAGGATTAATTTAATTAATCCAAAGGGGCATAAGTGCATGAATAGTCAATTTAATTAATCAGTTGTAAAGAGGGGAATAAAAATATGTGTACTAGGATAAGATGGAAACAAGTGTGTGATTTAGGGTGTCTATATTTTCACCTCTTTAAATTGCTATTGTGAAGTAATATTACTTTAAATATAGAAGACGTATGTAGATCATCGAGCAGAAAACGGTGAAGCATTAGGATGCCCCAGCAAGTAGGATAGTAGAGGAATTCCCCCTCAAGCAGGTAGGGGATGTAGCAAGGTGGTGGATAACTGCTTGATAGGAAGAAGAAAAGGGATTGAAACAAGGATGGGAAGGATTGTGCTCATAGCATGAGAGTCATTTAGAAAATAAATTTAAAGCAAAAAAAATTGTTCTTGCACAGTAGAGTTGTCACCATAAATATGAAAGAATCAATTTGGATAACCTAGATGTATAGAAACAAACATACACATAGAAAAGAAAAGATAAAAAGGAAATGAGAACCAATATAGAGAGTTGGTACAGGGATAAGGGTTATAAAGGAACCAGGATGTAATCATACTACGTGCAAGTGGTCTAAAAGTAAACATCAACAATGTAACACAAATTCAAAAAAGAAGACAATCAGCTATGCCCCTTATGCATGCCACAATGATGATTAAGTAGATGAAAATTCTCCCAAGGTGGGAATAGGATCAGACAGGAAGAGCAGATGTAAGGTGACTCCTTATGAAACATTTTTAGGGTCTATTATGCAAATGATCAGATTTGAAGTTTCCCCAGGTGAAGTTATATTGTGAAGGAAAAATAATTATGTGACTTTCCCCAAGAAGAGTTAGCCTATCATGCAAAGGGAATAAATTTATAGTTGAAAGATTGGAATGATCACTAGGGTAATAGATAAAGGTATGAATTTAGCAATATTGTGTCTAAATGTTGAGGTATTCACTTTAATTGGATCTATTGTGCAAATGATTGGATTTGAAATCGCCCCAGGTAAAGTTATATCGCTAAGGAAAAAAAAAATTGTGACTTTCCCCAAGAAGAGTTAGCCAAGATTGGAATGATCACTAGGGTAATAGATAAAGGTATGACTTTTCCACTATTGTGTTGAAATGTTGCGTGATTCACTTCAAGGGTTTTCCAATTGTAGGATTTTTGTGATAAGTGAATTTTTGTTCGAAAATTTTGTAATTTTAGATTTTTTTGGATTTTTGCAAGTTTTGGAATAATTTAAAAAATAAATACAAAGAAATGTAAAAAATGCATGAATACACAACAAAAAGGAAAACATTCCGTGGTTTATTTAGTAAACCGGGAGGAAAAACACAACACGTGCCAGAGACACAAAATACACAAAACAAACATTGCAAACAAACCCAATATGAACAAGAATTTACAACACCAAATTTATATGTGAACTAAGATCCAAGAATTTTCCTGAAATTTGTATACAAAAAAGGTAAAAAAATTACAACAAAATAACAAAATGAAAGAAGCAAAATCATTGTCACAACGTTGAAAAACCGCAACAGTACAACATAATTTGCAATAACCACATCTAATGACACTTTGAATGTGTTCCACATTGAAGAACTAGATAGATATGAATGTCCACAAGTGATAGCTTAGAACACGAGAGGATTCGATCAGGCCGAAGATTGGAGTGATGCTTCGATACACCAAAATATACTCTTATAGGATCCCATTAAAGTTTGATCGGTATTGGATTAAAATGTGAAATCCAAGTGTGCCCCAAGAAAAGGTATATGGTGATAGGGTAAATTATTTCTTGCCTCGAGCATAGATATATACCATGGGTAAGAAAAATGATTGTCGAATGATGATCTGGAATGAGCATGAGGAGCGTCGTTAAATGGTGAAATTGTTGAGCTATGTTATCCAATTGCTAAAAGTTTGGTCAAACATTATTTAAATGTTTTCATTTGAACAATTATATATTATTTTTGGATTTTGGAAAAATATATATATTATTTTTGTGTTTTTAAACAAATTTATATCATTTTTTAAGTTTTGTGAAACATTTTTGAAATTTTTTTAGTTTTTTGAAACATTTTTTAATGTTTTCGTTATTTTACAACTCGATAAAAGGGGTGCACTGCTTGAAAGCAGGTGCAAATAATTAGAAGCATTCCATTCCATTGGTATAAATGTAGATGATAAAATGAAATGGTTTTTCACTCCACTAATGGCTCCATGTAACTAGGAAGATGTGAGAGCTTATCACTAAGAGCCAAGAAGGACATAAAAACTAGGTGATTGTGATATGAAAGTGAAGATAATGGATTTGAAGACATAGTGTGTAACAATAATCCATATGAGAAAAATGTAAATCATCTCTAGTGAAGATTATCTGAATGATTCCAAGATGATTCTACTTTATAGGTTTTGACTAGACTTAGATCCGTAGATGGCCTACTCATTGACAAGATTCGGTTGAAGGAATTGTTCTCTCTCTATAACATGAGAAGCTAAATTAATTCTTGGGATGTTTTGAATTAAGCACTTTGATTCATATATCTACAGGATTTATTGGTTAATTGTTTATTTATTTTTGAAAGGGACCCCCTACATGTTTCCCCATGTCACTAGGAAGAGACAAGGGGTTAACACCAAAGACAAAACGTAGGTGAGTAAGGGCTTTCTCCATTCCTAGATGCATACTAATATTGATAACTATGGGTTTATCACTGAAGACTGAAGGACAAAAGGTGGAGTGATTTTATAGTTTTTTTGTATTTTTAGATTGATTTATTTTTCCATTTATGTCGATAGTGTGCTTGTTGGGAAGGAGCACTCTACCCCAAAGTCTTAGCCTCATGTGACTATTAGGATGTAAGGATTCAACACCATAGATTGAGATGGGAAGTCGAAAGGACCGGGTAAATAAGTTTGAGCTTTCTGTTAAAGAGTAATTGAAAGGAGGAGTTTCCATCAGCAATCTTCAAGACAAAATGTAGATAAAAAGATCTCAAATAGTAGAAACCATAACATGGATGAGACACATAGTGCCTAAGAGGAACAAGGTTAACATGTGTTGTGATAGGTGAAGAATGTGTTAGTACCCAAATTGGTTCTCCCTTTGAATTCAAGCAGTATCAACAGGCTGAGCAAGATGCTTAGAGAAAGATAGATCATAATTTGAATCATTTTTTAGCCGAGGATGGATCTAACTATTTCTTTGTCACTTGAACGTGGGGAATGTTGGATAGCACCTCACTAAGGTTATTACCTACCCTTATACTTTAGGTTATGCCTATAACCATGGTGAGAGGACCCATTTTATAACCTATATTTGTGAAAATCTATGGATGGAACAGCAATATATGGACTCTTTTCTCGGGGAAGTGAAAATGGTCTCAAGAAGACATGGTCATTACAAACATTATTTAATTCTCACGAGTTGTCACACTATAAAATGAAGATATCTTCTAAAGAAGGATCGGGTTACTAAAGATAGTCATTATTCTGACTTGCATCTGCATATTTTGGATAAAGGATGGTTAAATTCAACAAATCTCCTTAGCATTTATTTATAGACATTGCAAGCAGGGGTAATTTAGGTGGATCTGATGGTTATTAGTTGTGATTTTGATGCATAGTTGGAAATTTAAATAGGATAAAGTTGATTATACAAAAACCTCAAATGAACCTCACAAGTACTGTAGACAATTGTTCTTAATGGCAAAGTATGGATCACACAGTCTAAAGCATTCCTTTAACCAAAAAATTTGTGTTCAAGGAAGCCCAAGAACACAGGATTTCACACAAACTTTAAGAATTCAAACACAAACTCTCATGAAAAACTCTCAACAAAATGTTAGCAATCTCTTATCAAATACATTCCAGATACACTTATGAACTTACAAAGACCTCAGATCAAACATATACAAATTGATTTAAAACAGTTGACCACATTATGAAGGAAAGATCCATCAGTCATGTAATTGTAGCTACAAAATTGTCAATATTTTAACTAAGGCTTTATGTAATTTAGAGAGATTAATTAGCATAAGATTGCAACAAAAATGTACATAATTGATCCAAAATAATTCATCTTGAAAAAATTAACAATGTGTGTGAAACTACAAACAAATTGATTCAAGAAACACTAATTCTTCAATAAGGATACAAAAATTATGACCTCAATATTTTCCAATGACTATACCTTACAATCATCTTTACGAGAAGGCATGGGAATAAATGAATAACAGCTCGAGTATCACAAATTGTTTCATTTTTTTAGCTTGGTATAAACTGCTTCTCTCATATTTTTTTTCAAATCTTAGAAAAATTTAACCCCCTTTATGCAAGAGTATTCTCATTGCATTTATACAATCTCAATCACTCACTCACTTTTCAGTTGTCCCCCCAAAAATCTTGAATTTTCCAAGGAATATTCTCCTTTATGGCTTGCAATCTGATCCATTCTTGTTCCTTTGTATATATTCCATTCTTATGTTGTCAGGTGGAAGTATTACTAATGACTCACATTCTCTTATTTTCTTAGAGTGAATAGGATACCAAGTCACCTTTTTTATCTTCACATTTGGTAGAATACTTATGCTCCTTTATGGAAGCTCTTCAAACTCATCAAATGGCTATGATGTGACCATTTTCAGCCTCCAGTTATCAAACATTATTCCTGGAATGTGTACAATGAGCACCAAGTCTCCTGATTTGAGTAGTTCCCCATGTGCAACTTTTTGTAACTCTTAATCATCTCTTCTACCAATCAATAGTCAGTCACTTCATCATTATTTCCGTCGTGCGAGCTAAGCATAAATATCTATCCATTTAATGGCAATGATTTCATTTGATTTAATTCACCTGCACCATTTTTACTATAAGTTTCACTATTATTTCCTCCCCCATATGCATCTTTTTCCAATCTTAAACATGAGAAACTATTGCAGAGCTCCTTGTTGGTATAATGGCGAGGGTAGTTGTGCCGAATATCTTGAAGGAAATATATTCAGAAGATTTGAATCACATACTTGACTTAACAGACCCAAATGAAGCATTTTTTAGGGCTCTATTTGAAATTTTTGACCCAAGGGATAGCAAAGGGCCCCTAGCATATCAATAATTTTGGTTCTCCCTACTCTTAAGATTGATCAAAATTAATCTTGTTTTCTCTTCCTTCTGGTCGATGTATTACCATATCTTCTAGTAGGAACACCAGAAAACTCCATAAGAGTTGAAGAAGTTTTGGATTGAGAGGAGACCTACTATGACAAGCATGGCTGAATACAAGTGTCCCTTTTTGTGCAATGAAAAATTTGTTTTGAAAGAGGTTCCAGAGGATTCTTATGTACTTTACAAAAAATATTCCATTGATACTATGCATGCCATTTCTCATAAGGTGGATGAATTAGAGAAGAGAATCACTTCTCTAGAAAAGGTTCAGGAAAGACGCAAACCATTCCAACCATCCACCATACCAACACCATCCCCAAGAAGGAAAAGAGGAGAATCAAGCTCTCAAACCACAATAATTATTTTAGATGAGGAAGAAGTAGGGACTTCATCTCCCCATTGTTCCAAAGCATCACTATATGCCACCTATGAGGGTAAGGGAGACTCTTCTCTCTAACCTTCTATTATAATGCAATGGGATTCTTTGATGGAGCAAACATTATCAGAACCTTGGTATGTTCCTCTACCAAGAGAGCATCCACCATTTACAAGGATATAAAATGGTGGTTCTAGTTCCAAATCCCTTTCTCCATCAGGTCCCCGGCCTATAGTACTTGCTCTTCCAGCCACTCCATATGTTCCTTCTTAGCCTTCTTCTACTCAGTCCGCTCTAACTAATTTTATTCCCTATAAGGAAAATGGGAAAATAGCATTTCCTGGTGGTGGTTTAGATCTTCTGGACTGGGTGTCTTCTTATCAGAAGAAGATTGAGCTGATGAATATCTTGGATGGCACCAAGATGACCATTGAATCATTGAGGGACATAAGGATGTCTTGGAACTTGATGAGGTCAATTGTGTTTACTCAAATAGCTCTGGGTTCAAATGAATTCATACCCAAGAAGAATAAGCTGTTGAACAATATCCCCCCATTCAGAGGATATTTTAAGGTAAAAGCGGAGGATAACTGAGTGGTGTTTCTCTTCTTGTGTCCTTTTGATATAATTTCTAGAATGTATGTAACCTTTTCTGGAAGGGGCCCCTATAGAATCTCCTTCTTGTCTTTAATCCACAACACAAGAAACTCAAATTATTACATCAATACACATGTTTGATCATGGATTTTATAATTCTATCAAAGCCATATAAAATTCTAATGTGTCGCATCAAACTACATCCATGTCTAATAAAAATAATTTCAAAATGATATTCAATTTTTTCTGAGACAAGAGTAATAATCAAGATAAGATGAAAATAAAGTTTCAAATAAAAACAATCCTAAGCTAGCTCATCAGTTTTGATATCTAAATATTTTTCTTCCTTCATATGAGTATGTACGGTGTTGAAAAATCAAGGTTTTCTTGTTTTGAACACCCTACACTCACCCATCTTTTGTTTTTGTTTCCGGGGCTTTTATTGTAACTCTATAATCCCTCTAGTCTCATATTAATGGTGCCCATGATTTTTTTAACCAACCACTTTCTTGTCTTCATTTAAGAGCTTCAACTCTAATTTTCAGCCATGTCTTCAACTACATGCCTCGAGACCCAAAACCGCATTCAATCCTCCAAGGATCAGGTCTTCTAATTTTTTTTCTGGTTCTCCCAATGGTGGTAGCTTCTTTTCATGACATGTGGAGACATTTCACATCTTTGGTACTTCCCTCTCTCTCTCTCTCTCTTCTTCTAAATATGTGCTTGGGTGACTCATGGAGGCCTATGATCCCTTCTTCTTTACTTTGACTTGTTAGCCTTCTTGGGCTTCCTTACTGTGCTTTTACCACGTGGTCGATCCTCACTTCTTGAGAGTCTCCAATTATTTGTGCTTTTTTCAAATATGTACAAAAGGGACATATAGATACCTTCTGCATCCAACTCCACCCTAAGGCAAAATTAACCCCCGTAAAACACAAAAGAGTACCAGAAGGAAAAGAGGGGCCAATTTTCACAAGGATTTTTAGGGGAAACATAACTATAAAGTTCATCTACCGAAAAAGATGATTCACACCCTAAATGAAATGCTCACATTTACATCCATCACATTCCTATCTTTGAACATACATTTTAAAATATGGGAAAATTAGTGAGAGAAAAATTTTCAAAGGCATACTTTGGATAAAAAAGGGTGATATTTAAATTGAGCACTAACATTGGCTCGTAATTGGGGATGGGAACCCCCTGCGGATGCCAAAAGAACCATACAAACCAAACATAAACACACCAAGTGCCTAAAATCCATTGGGCTATGGATTCAATTTAAAACATGCACAAGGTCAAACCGAAACACCAAAACCATAGGAACAAACTAAGATACTAAGGCATTTGGTCAATATAGACTAGGAAAACAAAAAGGGAAACAAAAATGACAAATAAAATAAAAGACTATACATTGTACAGGAGTTTGTACCTTGCTTGAAATTAGTCTAGAATTTCTTAAAATGCCTGTCATTAATAGGTGATTCGAGTAGATCTCCATCTAGATCTTTTAGGGAAAAGGTATGGTCACCAATTCTTATGTCAATGGAATAGGGACCCATCTATAAGGCATAAAATTTTCCATGTTTTCCCTTGTCGTCATGTCTGTTGTCTCATGACAAAACAATATCTCCAATATTAAAAGTTTTAGGAGTAATATTTTTATCAAACAACTTCTTAATTTTCTTTCTTAATTTAAGGTGTCTTTAGTGAGACTTTCTTCTCTCTTCATCCAACTCCATAATCTGATTGATCCTTACTTCATAGGAATTCACCTTTGCATCCTCAAGCTCTTTTATGAACTGATAAGAGGATAAATAGATATGTAGGAGAAAGAGATCTTGGATTCCATAAACTAATTCAAACGGACTCCTTCCAATAGCCCTTTTAGCAGTGATTTTATCTTCCCATAAAGAAAATTTCAACTTCTCACCCCATTTTCTTTTGTTAATCTCCAATGTCCTCTTAATAATCTTAAGAAAATTTTTATTGCTTGATTCATCTTATCCATTCCCCTATGGATTATAATTAGATGCATATGTCAAATTTATCCCATACTCTTGGCACATAGCTATCAGTGGCTTAGCTCTAAAGCTCATAGCATTGTCAAAAACTATTTTTTCAGGTACCCTGAACCTGCAAATTATGTGATTCGGGATGAAACCCATGACAATTTATTGAGTTGCTTTCTTGGTGGGAATAACTTCAACCCACTTGGTAAAATAATATGTGGCCACCAATATCCATTTATGCCCTTGACTTGAGGGATCTGAGAGATATCCAATAAATTCCATGCCTCATTGTTTAAAAGGATCTTCTATTGAAACTGGTTGCAAAGGAAGGGCACCTGAAGCTTTCATTATTCCTAAAAATATTTGACAACTTTCACATTTCCTAACCAACAAGGTTGCATCCTTGAAAATTCTAGGCCACTAGTAACCTGCCCTCAAGATTTTTTGAGCAGTTACTCTGCCAGCAAAGTGGCCTCCACACGTTCCCCCATGAAATTTTTCAATCAATTTGGGAGCTTCTTCCTCTATAATACATCTTATATTAACCCCCTTAGCATTCTTCCAAGCCAACCCATAATCAATTATGATATATTTTTGGGACGCTAGTTTGAGTGTCCTTCTCTTATTTTTGTCTAGATGTCCTGAACACTCCAAATTTTTGAGGTAGAATATTATGTCCTTGTACCATATGGAATTGACTAAATTTTCATGGACATCCATAGTTCCTTCCTCAATATCATTGACTTCCATCACCTATAAGTTGCTCTCTGCCATTAGTTTTGCAAGACCCAAACCTTGAACCAGCTTGGTGGTCTATATATCTATGTTATATTCTTGTAACTTGTTCACCCAATGACATATTTTTCTAGAAACCTCCATTTCTGATAAAATATCATTGACCATAGTGTGGGTAACATAGGCCACAATATTAGAACTCAAGATATAAGGATTGAAATTTTTAGTTGTTCTTACCAAAGTAAAATCTTGCTTCTCCATGATGGTATACTTTAACATAGCACCCTATAACGCTTTACTGAAAAAATAAATGGGCCTTTCATTTCCCTCTTCATCCTTCTATAGTAACACAAATGTAATAGTATTTTCAGATGCAAAGGAAAATATCTGAAAATATTTCTTGTAATTCAAGGTTGTCAACACAGGAGCATTTTTTAATGCTTCATTAATTCCACTAAAATCTTGGAGAGCTCCTTCCTCCCATTGGATAAGTTGGTCCTTTTTTAACATGTTTGTAATAGGGATAGTCATTTCAAAAAAAATTAGAAATGAACCTCCTAATGAAATTTATTTGACCAAAGAAGGACTGAATCCCTTTCTTAGTTTTTGGGACATGAACTTTACCAATTGCTTCTACTCTTTCAGGATCAATCATGACCCCCTTTTGATACAATGTGCCCCAATAAATTTTCCTTTTGAACCCCAAAATGGCACTTCTTAGGATTCAATGAGATGTCATATTCTCTACATCTCATCAACATCTTCTCTACATGCTTCAAGTGATCACTTCTTTTTCTAGAAAAAATTGTCACATCATCCTGATAAACTGCAATAAATTCATTTATGTAGCCTGAGAATGCAACATCCATTTCTCTTTGAAAAGTATCCCCAACATTCATCAGGACAAAATTCATTCTCACATATACATAGGTACCCCATGGGGTAGTAAAATAAGTTTTGATTCTCTTTGATTTCTTTATAACTACCTGGTTACGCCCTGAGAATCCATCTAATGTAGACAATAACTTGGATCCAGTGACCAATTGTAGCATGTTATCCATATTAGGAAATGGATAGTTATATTTAATTGAGGCCTTATTCAAGTTTCTAAAATCCACTCATATCCTTATGTCCCAATTTTTCTTTCTCACTGGCACTAAGTTTTCCACCCATGAAGAATATCTTGTTGGCTATATTATACCCCCATCCCTTAAATTTTTGAGTTCTTCTTGCATCGTGAGGGATAGAAGTGGATTAATGGATCTTTTTTTTACCTGAGTGGTTTAGCATTAGGTTTTAAAGGTATCTCATTTTGAAATAGATCCTCCTTATATGCTTTCATCTCTGAGTAGGACCATGCTAACCAATCTTGGTACTTCTTTAACAACTCAAAATAGGACTGCCTTTCCTCTTTACTCAAATTACTTCCTAGCCATATCTTTCTAGGATTTTCCTTAGTTACCAAATTATGCTCCTCCACATCCCTTGAAATATGTGGATGGATGTGTCTGCATTATCAAAATTTGACTCTAAAGCAACCAACCCCTGGGAATGGTGTTGGTCTTTAATTGAATAATATATTTTCCGAACAAGGTTTCCTTTCCATCAAAAACATAAACCATTAGTTCTCAATCCATAAATTGGTTGGTAAATTCTACTTTA
Source organism: Taxus chinensis (assembly GCA_019776745.2). NCBI lineage: Eukaryota > Viridiplantae > Streptophyta > Pinopsida > Cupressales > Taxaceae > Taxus > Taxus chinensis. Next base: position 206,558,459 of record CM034147.1, read on the forward strand.
TTCTACAAAAACTTCTAGACCTTGGGCATCATCTTCAAAAACTTTCCAATGTTTTACATTATCAGGGAAAGATGGTCTTGACAATACTTTAATATCATAGTCACAATAAGGAGAAACATTGCAGTTTTCAACCTAGATCCAAGCACCACTAACCTATCTACTACAGTATTAGTAGTTTTGTCATGATACAATATATTAAAGGAGTCAAACATTTCAATAAAATCCAAAACTGCATGTTTATAATTTTTCATCATTTGATTTTTAGTAGCATTCAATTTTCTAACTTGTTTGACCACCAACTCCAAGTCTCCTTTAACAACTATGTCCTTAATATCATATTTCCAAGAAATCCTCAAACCAAAAATTAGTGCCTCATACTCAACAATATTATTTGTGCACTCAAACTTTAGTTTTAAATAAAAATTAAACTTCTCTTGACTTGGAGATATAAGGACAAATCCAGCACCATTCCCCATATTGGAGCAAGCTCCATCAAACATCAAAGTCCAGGGGACACCAATATTATCCAGGAATCTACTCTCATTAATATATTGTTCCTTAAAGTCCACATAACCAACAAAGTTATTGCATCTACATCTGTATATAATAATTCATAAGAAGTATTGTTAGGATCTTCAATCAAATGTAACATCTTCTTCTCCCCATACAACTTTATGAAATTTCCCTCTACCGGTATGGTGGCATATAAAATATCCATTTACACACTTCCACCAACATCGACAACCCATTTCCTTGACAAAAACATACCCCATTTAGTAGGGTAGTCCACAATGACTACATTCATGGTCAAATACTTATCAAGGTAAGTTTCTAATTGTACCACCAAAATTTGAAATATCCAATTACTGGTACCTCTCTAGAATCCATGGAGGTGCACTTCCCAAAGGTTGTTATTAATTTGATGTTACATCTCATTCATCACTTCAAGTGGCATCACATTACATGAAGCCCCTGAATCAAACATGCAATTGTGAACAATAATATCTTTAATAATCAAAGTAGTATAAAAGGGATCAACATCAAGTTGAGATTCAACAAGGCCAGTGCCTAGGTACACTTCAAAGGATTCCCCCAAATTTTCCAATGTTTATGGCACTTCAGATTCTTCAATAACAAGAGGAAGATCAACATTGTTAACATCTTTACCTGAGACTACCACCTCTTCCTTAAATCCCAAGTACTCAAATGCTCTTCTCCTATGCTCAGGGATTCTAAGAACCTCAACAATAGGTACAGTGACCTTGATCTGACTCAAAATTTGAGCCATGTCACAGGGGGTATACTTGGGTAAAGTTTTATTTAGGGGTAGTGTAATTTCTTGCTCTTGAGGTATAAGGTTATTCAAAGCTTGGGTATGGTTGCTGGGTTTGTTGACATTAACTAGGATTTTGGTTGGAACATCCTTCTTTCGGGGGATCTTTTGGGATATTAGTGAGAAGTGGTATTTTTTGGTTTGGGTTATGGCCCTCCTCCTTTGACAACTCTACTTATGAGATTGTATCCTTTTCCTGAGAAACTACTACATTCATTAATAATTTTCTATCCTCCTCAGAAGGAATCCCACCATCATATTTCTTAATCATCAATGATATTAAACATTTAAAATCATGATTAGGCATGTCAAAAGCTTGGACCATATCAATATCAATGTTAGTAGTAGGAGGGACAGAGTTTATTCATCGTATAGAATCCCAATTTTTTTCACCATTCTTGCACTCAACAATTCAGTAGAAGTAGCTCCTAGCTATGAACCATTTGTGCATTCCATCATACAAACGTCACCATAATGTAGTATTGTATATCAATCTCTTCATCTTCCTCAACAGGGTCATATGGGGCATGTGGGAGGAAATATTTATCACACCAATTGATGACATGAGATTCTTCTACCAAGGAAACCCTAAAAGTTAATGGATCAGGGACTAACTTATTTTCTCTTGGTGGTTTTTGTTTATTTCCTGATCCCATGGGACCTTTTCCTCTTTAATATGATCTATGATCACCTCTAGGATGATTCACAAATCTGTTTTGGCCCTGAGATTGTAGTTTGGCCTTGAGAGATCTATCCTATTCCTTTATCTGCTCTAGCAAGTTTATAGGAAATTTCCTTGACTTCTCCTTCCATAGTCTTAACTAATTCTTCCAAATCAACTCCCTTGCTCATTTGAGGCTTTTCAGGATTGATTAATTTGACACCCTCCCTTTTGGGAGGTTTTCCTACTGCCTTGATATTATTCTCTACTCCCATGGAGAAATATTGCCTCAAAGTCTCAGTGTTTTTTTCTCGTAAATAGTATGTTGTTTTCTTATTGAAGGCATATGAATACTTTATTAGGCAAGATTGATCACTTGGTCTCAATATTACAGGTAGTCTTTTTAAATGTTTTGTTGAATCTAGCATTAAAATCTAGGATAGGTTCATTGGGATTCTTTTTTATGTTCTCAAACTTTGAGAGAAGGAACCTTAGATCAGTCTTATCCCCATATTTCAATTTGAAGGATTTTTCATTTCTACCCATGAATCAATAGATTTTTTTGGAAAAAGATTTATACCAATCACGAGCATCCTCCTCCAGAGTATGAATAAAAACAACTTCACATATGCATTCTCATACTCAATCACAAATTCTTCCATAATATTAGTAAAGAGTATGAGGTGTTGTTCACCACTGATGGCATTATTCCCTTAAAATTTTAGCAATCTATTCCTTTCATCATTAGGGACTCCATTGGGATAACTCACCATACCCATGAAGTCTATAGGTCTATATACATTAACAAAAAATGTAGGTCTAGGAGGTGGGAATGCCATATTATTTTGAGAAGGTGTCTGAATATAAGGATTAAAATGGTATGGGATAGGAGGTCTTTGAGGAAATGGGCCATGATCCTCAAAATACCAATCCTTAAATGGTTTGGTTTCACAAGACACTCTATTACTTATTAATGATAAAAGAGGAAGATGAGGAATACCTATATCAGTTACAAATGAAGACCCTCACTAGTTTGACTAGACATATTTGTACAAGGACTGCTTGATCCAGATCTGTCTGAGGAACTAGAATAATCGTCTATCAAAGGTTGATCACTCTCAACCATAGGCACTACTTTATCTTCTGACCTTTGATCTCCAAAATCTCTCTAGACTTGTTTCTTAATTGGATTTATCCGTCCTAGCTCTGGAAAAAAAATTCTAGCAGAATCTTTCTTGAAAAAGGATCCTCTCCCTTCCATATTTACAAATCTTAATGAAAAATTTCAATTATTGAAACTTGGGGCACTGATATTTACCAAAAATTATGAATAATTTGGAGTCGCCACTAAGGTCTTACACCTTAGATGTATAAATTTATAAAAATGACTTATCAACTAAAAATTAATGACCAATTTCAAAAAATCTTGAAAAATATCACTATCCTTTGTCAATATTTACCCCTAGCCAAGTAGATTTAATGGAAAGACTATTTAAAATAGGAAAATATTAAGCAAATAACTTCTTATTAAGCTCATTTTTCGTAAATATCAACAAAGGATGATGTCTAGACCATGTATTTTCATATAACATGTCTAATATGTTCTAGAGGTCGGTATTTATCTGTATTTGCATAAATAGTCCCCGGAAACGACACCACGAGGGTGTTTGTACCCAAATCGGTTCTCCCTTTGAAGTCAAGCATCATCAAACAGGATGAAAAGATGCTTAGAGAAAGATAGATCAAAATTTGAATCATTTTTTAGGGATGGATCTAACTATCTCTTTGTCACTTGAACTTGGGGAATGTTGGATAGTACCTCACTAAGGGTATGACCTACCCTGCTACTTTAGGTTCTTCCAACAACCAGGGTGAGAGGACCCATTTTGTAACCTGTATTTGTGAAAATCTATGGATGGAACAACAATATTTGGACTCTTTTCTCAGGGAAGTGAAAATGACCTCAAGAAGACATGGTCATTACAGACATTATCTAACTCTCATGAGTTGTCACACTAGAAAATGTAGATATCTTCTAAAGGAGGCTCAGGTTACTAAAGATAGTCATAATTCTGACTTGCATCTGCATATTTTGGATAAAGGATGGGTAAATTCAACAAATCTCCTTAGCATTTATTCATAGATAGTGCAAGAAGGGGTAATTCAGGTGGATCTGATGGTTATTAGTTGTGATTTTGATGCATTGTTGGAAATTTAAACATGATAAAGTTGATTATACAGAAACCTCAAATGAACCTTACAAATACTACAGACAACTGTTCTTAATGGAAAAGTATGGATCACACAGTCTAAAGCATTCCTTTAACCAGAAGTTTTGTGTTCATGGAAACCCAAGAACATAGGATTTCACACAAAATTTGAGAATTCAAACAAAAAATCTCATGACAAAATCTCAATAAAATGATAATGATCTCTAATCAAATATGTTCCGGATACACTTAGGAACTTACAAATATCTCAGATCAAACATATAAAAACTGATTTTAAAAACTGTTTACCACATTATGAAGGAAAGATCCATCAGTCATGTAATTGCAGCTACCAAATTGTCACTATTTTAACTAAGGATTTATGTAATTCAGAGAGATTAATTAGCATATTATTTCAACAGAAATGTAGACAATTGATTCAAAAAAATTCATCTTGAATAAAGTAACAATGCTTGTGAAACTATACACAAAATGATTCAAGAGACACCAATTCTTCAATAAGGGGACACAACAATTATGAACTCAATATTTTCTAATGAATGTACATTACAATCATCTTGGTGAGAAGGCATGGGAACAAATGAATAATAGCTCGGGTATCTCAAATTGGTTCAGTTTTTTGGCTTGGTATAAAATTACTTCTCTCCATTATTTTCTAACGGTTAGAAAATTGTAACCCCCCCTTTATATGAGAGTATTCTCATTTCATTTATACAATCTCAATCACTCACTCACTTTTCAGTTTCCCCCCCAAAAGATTGAATTTTTAAAGGAATATTCTCCTTTATGGCTCGCAATCTTAACCATTCTTATTCCTTTGCAAATATTCCATTCTTTAGTTGTAGTGTGGAAGTATTACTAGTGAGTCATGTTCTCTTATTTTCTTAGAATGACTAGGATGTCAAGTCTCCTTTTCTATATTCACATTTTCTAGAACAGATATGCTCCTTTATGGAAGATCCTCGAACTCCTCAAATGGTTATGATGTGACCATTTTCATCCTCCAATTATCAAACATCAGTCCTAGAACATGTGCAATAATCACTATGTCTCCTTATTTGAGTAGTTCCCCATGTGCAACTTTTTGTCACTCTTAATCATCTCTTCTTCAATTCCATATTCAATCACTTCATCATTATTTCCTTCATGTGAGATGAGCAGAAATATCTATCCATTTGATGGAAATGATTTCATTTGATTCAATTCATGTGCACCATTTTTACTATAAGTTTCACTCTTATTTCCTCCCCCATATGCATCCTTTTCTAGTCTTGAATGTGAGTAACTATTGCAGAGCTCCTTATTGGTATAATGGTGAGGGTAGCTATGGCGAATAGCTTGAAGGAAATATCTTCAAAATATTTGAATCAAATATTTGACTTAACAGGCCCAGATGAAGCATTTTTTAGGGCTCTATTTGAAATTTTTGACCCAGGGGATAGAAAATGACCCCTGACATATTGATAAGTTTAGCTCTACCTCCTCTGTAGATTGATCAAAATCAATCATGTTGTATCTTCCTTCCATTTGATGTATTACCATATCTTCTATTGGGAACACCAAAAAACTCCAAAATATTTGAAGAAGTTTTGGATTGAGAGGAGGCTTGCTTTGACAAGCATGGTTGAATAAAAGCATCCCTTTTTGTGCAATGAAAAAATTATTCTGAAAGAGGTTCCCAAGGAGTCTTATGTACTTTACAAAAAATATTCCATTGATACTATGCATACTATTTCTCATAAGGTGGATGAATTACAGCAGAGAATCACTTCTCTGAAAAAGGTTCAGGCAATACCTGAACCATCCCAACCATCCACCATACCAGCACCATCCCTGAGAAGGAAAAGAGGGGAATCAATCTCTCAAACCCTAATCATTATTTTGGATGAGGAAGAAGTATGGCCTTCATCTCCCCATCATTCCAAAGCATCATTATTTTCCACCTAGGAGGGTAAGGTAAATTCTACTCTCCAACCTTCTATTCCAATGCAGCGGGATTCTTTGATGGAGCAATCATTATCACGACCTCGGCATGTTCCTTCGCCAAGAGATAATCCAACATTTACAAGAAATCAAAATGGTGGGTCTAGTTCCAAGTGCCTTACTCTATCAGGTTCCCAACCTATAGTACTTTCTCTTCCAGCCACTCCATATGTTCCTTCTCATCCTGTTTCTACTCATCCCGCTCCAACTAGTTATGTTCCCTATAAGGAAAAAGGGAAAACAACATTTCCTAGTGGTGGTTTAGATCTTCTGGATTGGGTGTCTTCTTATCAGAAGAAGATTGAGCTGATGAATATCTTGGATGGCCCTAGGATGACCATTGAATCATTGAGGGACATGGGGATTTCTCAAAACTTGGCAGGGTCAGTTGTGTTTGGTCAGACAACTCAGGGTTCAAGCGGAGGATAACTAAGATATTTTTATCTTCTTGTGTCCTTTTGCCATAATTTCCATAATGTATGTAACCTTTTTTGGGCAGGAGCCCCTATAGAATCCCTTTCTTGTATTTCATCCACAACATAGAAAACTCAAATTTTTACATCAATACACATGCTTTATAATGGATTTTACAATTCTATCAAAGCTATATAAAAGTATAATATGTCACATCAAACTACATCCATGTCTGATAACAATAATTTCAAAATGATATTCAATTTTTTATGATATAAGAGCAATAATCAAGATAAGATGAAAAGAAATTTTCAAAGAAAACAAGCCTAAGCCTGCTCATCATTTTTTATATCTGCATCTTTGTCTTCCTTCATATGAGTTTGTATGGTATTAAAAAATCAAGGTTTTCATGTTTTGAGAACCCTGCACTGACCCATATTTTTTTTGCATTCTCAGGACTTTGATTGTAACTAGGCAATCCCTCTAGTCTCATATCAATGGTGCCCATGATTGTGTTAACCCACTGCTTTTTTTCTTCATTTAAGACCCCCAACTCTTATTTTCAACCATGTCTTCAACTACATGCCTCGGGACCCAAAACCACATTCAATCCTCTGAGGATCGAGTCTTCTGATTCTTTGTATGGTTCTTCCAATGGTGGTATATTCTTTGGTGACAACACCTAGATACCTTACACATATTTGGGACTTCCCTCTCTCTCTTCTTTTGAATCTACTCCTGTGCGACATGTGGAGGCCTATGAGCCCTTCTTCTTTACTTTGAATTTTCAACCTACCTGGCATTACCTTGTTGTCATTTTTCCAGCGTGGTTGATCCTCGCTTCTTGAGAGTTTCTAATTCTTTGCACCTTTCCAAAGATGTGCTGAAGTGACACGTGGATACATTGATCATACAACTCCACCCTTAGCAAAATTAAGCCCCACAAAACACAAAATAACACCAAAAGGAAAAAAGGGGCCAATTTTCACAGGGATTTTCAATCGTAACATAACTATTATGTTCCTTAATTGAAAAAGAGGATTCACACCCTAAATGCAAGACTCACATTTGCATTCATCATAGTCCTATCTTTGAGCATACATTTTAAAATATAGGCAAAATAGCCAGAGAAAATTTTTTGAAGGCATACTTTGGATAAAGAGGGTGAGATTTAAATCGAGCACCAATATAATGTAAATATAGGATATTGGTATGATTAAGGTATATGCCAATAGATGGAATGCTTAACATTATTTGTACTCACTTTTTCATTTCTTATTTGCAAACAGTGCTTTAAGGAGCGGTTTAGAACAAAGTTTTATTCTCTTTTTATGCTTTTGAAGTTTTCCAAATGTTCTAGGAGGAGGATTTGAAATATAATCATCAAGAAATAGGTCCATTTTTATTAAGTTTTAATGGTCATGAAATATGAGACGTGAGCAGATGAAATACAAGTCAAGAGGTGGAATCGAATGATTCGATAAGTCCTGAAATATGAGAATTGGGCAAACAAGGTCCAAGTCAAAGGAAATAATTCATGAAGTATGGGACTTGGGTAGATGAAATCCAAGTAAAATAAGTGAATCAAACAATTCAGTGGGTCCTGAAGTATGAGACTTGAGCAGAAAAAATCCAAGTCAAGAGAGGGAATCGAAAGATTTGATAAGTCCTAAAATATGAGACTCGGGTAGACAAGTTCCGAGTGAAAGGAGTGAATCAATGGATTCATTGAGTCTTGAAGTACAATATTTGGGTAGACAGGTTCCAATTTAAAGGATGTGTAATTAGATAAGTCTTTGATGAGATCAAAATACCTATATGATGTTGAGGAGGATTGTTAAAGTGGATAATATGTTGAGATCCGTATTCATCCCTGAGTGGAAGAGTGTGATGAAAGAAGGATTTATCTCAAGATGTGAAACCAAGGCTCTTTATAGGTTGTAGAGATAAAATATTCAATATTGTTCCTTCTTATCTAGGGATTAATTGATTTGAAAAAAGGTTTTTAATTAAATCATGAAAAGGTTGTATAAGTATAGTATATCCCTTGGTATATGTACCTTATAGAGTGCAAGTATATTGATAGCTTGAAAGGTAGGAATCATCATTGATGATATGCCTACAAGATTGATCATTTGAGGTATAATGGACACATAAGGTTGCATTGTTGCAATTTTCCAAGATTTTTTTGGTTATGTTTCGAAAAAAAATACTAGAGATGTTAGGCATAGGAGCCATAATGGAAATAATATAATCAATCTCAGTGGTGTTTGATGATGGACCCTCTTCTGTATTGTCTCAAGTTATATCAAGGGTAGAGAAGGAGACTTGAATCAAGTGAAATATCTTGTTTTATGTTAGAATATGGATTCGTTTAGAGGGAGGTATAATTGACCTTCTTTGTGATCTCGGTGAATATCAGTATGTGTAGAAGTGGGGACAATAGTCAACTCTTTTTTGAAGTTGTGGGAGTTGACGTGTCATCAGTTACAAGAGATTTTTCGTCGAGATCTATAGAAATGGATTCATCGTCAATTAAGTCTTCAACATAATGACAAAAAGGTGTACAATTATCAGTAGAATGGTCATCCATGTGATGTTATTCATAATATTCAAATGCATTGTATGACATAGAATTGGGTTCCCCATTAGAAAAGGGTCTTTTAAGTGGATATTCGATCATTTTATCCTTTAATAATTGTTTAAAGGCGTTGGATATAATTTCTCTGAGAGGTGTAAATTAACATTCAACAATGCGTGGAGTAGTGATTATGATACAGGATATGATGGATTTAGAATCAATGTTGTCTGACGATTCACCATGTTCGTGAAATTTTCCCTTTGTATCATGGTTAGGAAATGGATTAGAAAACACCTTTAGATTGACGTTGGGTGTTTTGGTGATTATAGTTATTTGGCCACTATGTCTCTATTATCAATGAGGTATTGGATATAGTTGTGAATTTGTTTGTATTTTTCTATTTGATGACCATTAATCCTATCAAAGTCACAATATGTGTTAGTTATACACCAACCTGGTTTAGGTTATCCTTCAGGGAAGGTTCTATAATAGGATAAGTGACCATATTGGCACATTATAGTTGTTTTAAGATGCTTGAAAGAGATTCCCCCAAAGACATATATTGTCTTTATTCATAGTCACAAGGAGTCCAAAAGTTTCTCTTTTTGGAAAGGTGATATATGGTTTAGAATTAATCTATTTTAATTGTTTATTCTATAAGTTTTTCATGTTGTGAGTATTTGTGACACTATCATTGACAACGTTAGGGTTGTGGTTGATGTACCTAGGTTTATCATGAGAAGTGTTAGGGTTTTTCTTATGGTGATTGTGATTGTGATTGTGATTATGACCATTTTCTTTATAATGAGGCCTGATCAAGTCATTACAAATGAGGGATTTTTCAATTTGAGTTCCCTTTGGATAACTTCCTCAAAACTATTGAGGTAGTGCATCTATATGTGAAATGACAACTCACCATTAAGCTTTGGGATGAAGATGATAACCATATGTTTTTAAGATATTAAACATGGGAATAGACTTGTGATTCCTTGCCATCAATGTAAAAACTATGTAAATCTCTCATTTTCTTGTTGTTTGGAATTGCACAAATCCATCATTGTGATCTCAAAGTCAAGGTTAAAAGAGAAGTGTTTAAGGAAATTCTCTGATATGTCCATGAAGGTAGAGATAGATCCTTTGGAAGGTGTAAGAGACATTCCAATGATTTTCCTCCTAAACTCTTACGAAAGAGGCGCAAGAGAAAGATATCATTGTAAGTCACCTCTTTACATGCCATGAAACATTTCTTGACATGCTCTCTAGGATCGGTTTTGCCCTTGTATTTGTCAAATTTTGGCATCTCAAAAGAGCATGGGAAGGGCATGCGTAAGATGTACATTTAGAAAGGGTGTGGAAACAATTCATCAAAGTTGAATTGTTTGCGTTGTTTTTGTATTCTAGAAATAGTATCTTTCATCATTTTCCACTCTTGATAAAATGATGAATTGGTTTTTGGGATGAAGGGAGTATTATTCTTATAATTTTTATCCTCGTTATTAGTCTCAGAATGAGTTTTGTATGTGTCGTAACTTTTCTTCATGTGTTTAATACCTTTGGTATCATCATTAGTGATTGTAGAGGATAGGAAAGCCAATTTTAGACACCAATTTTTAGTATCGCTACCCTTCACCCCATGTTCGCTCTTGTCATATTTTCTATACATACATACCTCTCTTCCCTTTTGAATTTTTTTTTTCCCTCCTAAAATCAATTTATCCCACTTATCATTATTCATCCATTAGGCATCCCTAATCATGTTTAGTTAATTATAAGCACCCATTTAATTTATTTCCTCTTCTTAAATCTTCCATTTTATCTTTTATAGGCCATCATTTAATGATTTCACCTCTCCATGGTCTTTGTTTAATATTTTTCTTCCTCCACCTACCCATTTACTCATCCAAAGTAACCCTAATTCTTCTTAAGACCTTAAAACCCCTAATCCCACCTCTTATGGGATCATTATCTCAAGCTTTTCACCTTTACACCACCCAAATAGAAGGGTCACTGCAATCAGCACTGACCCATCCGGGTCACTGTTAACCCTATAAAGCTGCCCCTAGCCCTCTGTTTCACATGATGTAATTTTGGATTCTTCAAGCCTTCTTGCGATCTTGCTTTCATTTTTGTGTGTCCTTGTGGTTACTATCACTCTATTGGAGTCATATTTGAGGATCTTATGCCCACTCTTGAATATTTGAAGGGTTATTTCATCATTGCATGTGTGGATATTCTTTTGCAAATATCACCATCAGATCTTATGCAGGTTTAGCTTTCATCCAGGGACCTTACCTCTTCTTTCTCAGGCCTTCAGTTCCCATCTACAAACCTTCATTCTTACCCATCCTTTTCCATAAAACCCTAGCTCATCCCCAATTGTCATTGACCCTGTTTGGTTACCTTTGACCCATCTTCTAATTTGTTTACCCCTTTTTCATTCAAATCCCTCTATCATTGCCTATCTGATTCCACAGTCACTCAACTTCCAGATCTTGTCATCCTACCCTTTTTGTCATCTCATATCAGTTCTAGTAGTCCCCAGTCACCATTGATTCAACTCGGTCACCCTCGAATGAATATATATTTATTGCATTCATCATCATCTTTCATAAAAAAAATCATCCTTACTATTTGAGCTTGTTCCAAATATCTTGTATGTTCCTATTTCCTCATCTCAACTTCATCATTGCCTTCAAATCTACCTCCAAGGCCCTCATATCTACATTTTTCATCATTTTTAAGTTGATCTACTATAGTCACTATCAACTAGGCCTTGCAGTCTCGGATCATCATAGACCTGCACAGGTTTAATTTAACTTTGTTATATCAGATATGCATCTTATCAATTCTAATTGCATTTCATTTTCTATTTTATCTCGGATTCTACTACATCCAATTTATCAATATTTTGTCTATATTTATCAAATTTTGGGTTGAAATACATCATAGGAAGTATTTACTTCTCAGGACTAACATTATCAAGAAACCCACCCATCTATCTAATAATCTCATCTCGTGTTGAGTTCTACTGATTTGCATTTTATCTATCTCACTACGAGGAGCAGATCCTTCATTTTGTGCCTATATCCATCGCCATCCTATCTAGAGGTACAATAAACCCTATTATACTCAAAGTTACTTACTTTCTTTAGTACTAGTTCACTAATCTAAGCATGAACGAGGAAAATTAGTCAACATTCTAGCACGCTTGATGGGATCACCCTTTCTTGGTGAGTATTTTTCCTTTGTCTTTCATTCATATTTTTCTTCTATCCATCTTCTACTAACCTCACAGGAAGGATCGTTACTTTCTTACTTTTGTGTGGGGTCATATTGCTTGGATTTGTTTTCTTTCTTAAAAATAAAATAAAAAAAATAAAAAGGAAAGCATTATCTAGGTATTTCTCTTTTTCTTATTTGCTCCTTTTGCATCGTACTTTCCTTTTTTGCTTGACTTTCCTCATCGAATCTACACATTTCATTTTGCATCTAAAAATAACCTTTCATAGCTGCTTGGAAATCTAGTCTAATTATGGGTTTAATTCTCTACATACACTTTCATCACACACATCTAAACATATCCTACCAAGTGGAACTATTTGGATTTCATCACTCAATATGAAATTCACTGTGGTGTTCTAGCCATGTTATAAATTTTTTTCTATTGGTATATTGGCTAAGCACCCGAATCCCTTATCATTTTAAGATCATGAATTGAGGGGGCAGGCCCAAATACCAAGCCCCATACCAGTATCCATTAAACATTTGTGCCTCACGTACCTGCGGTTATATCAAGGACTCCAACCAAAACTACCTAAAACCATTCATAGAATGGCCATTTTCTAAGTTCCCTTCAAGCCCATATTTCATTTATTTTCACATCTTTAATAATCAAGGTAATAAAAATTTTGTTGTGTGACTTGTTTAAATTAATTAAACATCAACATAGTTTTGTTTTATTATTTGTTGCATGTCAGTTATTACATGCTCTCAAGAAATATAAATGGAACAAAATATTTCATCTAACAACATTCCTATTTTTGTTACTTCCTCCCAACAAACCTTTGTGCTTTTTATCCTTACCTCCATCCCATTGATCACCTCTTTTATGATCACCCAACCCATAGTTTCCATTCCCCCTCTTCAAGAGACTTTATTGGTCCAACCTAACACTCATAATGAAACCAATCCCTTTCTTCATCATCAATTTGTCCCGTCTAGACTAGAAACACCCCCATCCGCCACTTTATCAAATATTTTAGGCCTTGTATCATCCCTCGTGGGTTTGTAGAATTTCAAAAGCTTCTTGATGCAAACCCATTTGATCTCCATGACTATCTCCTTTATAAGACTACCAACCTTCCTGTTGATGAACCACCTTTGCAAAAACAATATGTCTACCACTCCAATCTTGAATCTACACAAGTTCTCACATCACAACTTGTTGTATTCTTTCCTAGAGCTATGAATGAGCTTGATATGGGCCAACATGAACTTGATACCCATCAAAATTCTTCCTCAATCCATCACAATCACTAAACCCCTCGGTTGGTGGTCCTTATTCCCGCTAATTTACCTCACGTTAACACTATTATCACCTCTTCTAACCCCATCACCTCATCATCTACCACCATCACTTTTGTTCTTATACAATCATCTCAATAATCTCACTTGCTCCCTCCTCCACCCAAGGAGCATAATTCATTTTTACCCCTTATTCCATTTCCATTATCTATGTAAATGTGATCACATCACAACCCCATCCTTCTTCACCAACTCAAACCCATCAACCAACTCCTCAATGTGCTTATTGTTACATACTTCCCAATCAATCAACTCAAGTATCCCAACCACCTGTTACTTACATCCCAACTCATCCCATACCAAACCAATAAAATATATCCATCTCTTAACATCCAACACAATCTCACCAATCCTATCACATCCCTATTTCTCAACAACAACCCTTATCTCAAACCATTCAATCGCAACCTTTTAATTACACCCCCCTTATCAACCACTTCCACCAACACCTATTCATCCTCAAACATATCAAAATTATCAACAACCTAACACATCTACCTCATATGCATCACAATTTCACCCTTCAACCTCTCAATCCTATCCATTTAATGATCCCATGCAAGCATTATTGAGTAGAATGGTTAATCTTGAATCTGTTACCTTGGAATCCAAAACCACATTCTCATATGAATAAATTTTTTAACAATCTTATCAGTCCATCCATCCTCGTGAATTATTATCCTCCTCGTTGGAAATTTCCAAGTTTCTCTAATTTTAATAAAAAGGATAATACACAACAACATCTTTGTGGCTTTAGACATGTATGTTACCTCATCGCTCATGATAAATACCTTATGCTTCGTGCATTCCCCATGTTGTTAGCTGGAACCATGTTAGACTGGTACAATGGCATCCCAAAAAAATTATTATTTTCCTTCACCCAACTTGCGCAATTACTCCTAGAGTATTTCTCAATCAACATTACATATAATATCACTATCACAGAACTCTACGCCATTAGGAAGTATGATGATGAATCTATCATAGACTTCACATGATGACATGGCATAATCAACCAACTATCATTCTCCCTTCCATGGACTGAATTAATTTAAATTTTATCACACTCTTGTGCAAAGCACATTTCCTTCACTCTTAAAATCCAATCATTCCAAACCTTTAAAGAGGCATTCACCATGGCTCACAAACTTGAGCTCCATGCCCTTGAGTAAGGCCATCTTAAACTTTAATCGAACAAACCCAGGATTGAGTTCATTAAATCCTCCATGCATTGTGACAAACCTAATAACATCATTAATTCCATCATGGTTAAATCAACCTCTACATCTAATTCTTGCATGAAGCCTCCAAAAAGAGCCCCTATACCGCCACCTGACTATACCCCTCTTTGGAATATTATAGTTCAATATTTGAAAAATTAATGGTGGTTCATCTTACTTGTCTTCCTCCCATCTAACCCTTTAATGAATCACGACCAAAACTAGCATGGTATCGTGAGGACCATTACTATAAATATCATCAAGTTTTTTATCATGACATTTAGAAGTGTCATTCTTTTAAATACGTATTCCAAAGCTCAAAAAATCTAGTGACCTCCAAGTGGATAATCCTAACGTACCACCTAAATAAACCTTTAACTTATTTAAATAATCCTTTCCTTAAAATATTCCCAACAATAAAACTCCACCTCTAACGTCACCATCACCTATACCCATCATCTCATCATCAAGTACAGATACTGTTATTTTGGACTCTTCCCCTATAATTGCAACCTTTTCAACTTCTACGTCTATTATATCAACATCAACTATGACCAAAAATATGACCTTGACCACATCCACTTCTCCATCCACATCATCTACATCTTCATCTGTCGCATCTTTTCCTTCACTAATAATTACCTCAACGTATACTTTAACATCTTCATCTCATACCCCTATACATGCTTCCACGTCGATTGCATCTACTATTATTACTATACCCACATCAACATCTGAATCTACATCAAATCTTAAATTATCCACTGTGTGAACACCCACACTGAATACATCTACATAATACACTCTCACCCCATCTGTAACTCCAATCATCCCTACATCCACCAATCCTAAACCTACAAAATCTACAAACCCTTTAGATCTTGTTAAACACATCATACAAAAATTGTTTCCACCTTCAATATACACCTCTACAATGCAATCTACATTACCAAGTTATGCCTCCATAGAATCTTCGGTTAAATTTTCACCATCCATGTCAAAGGTAAACCCTCGCAACCTAAGTCAAATAAATTTGGCATGCCCATCCAAAAATCCCTCACATACCCACACAAAAATCTAGAGCTTCCTTCTCCTAAGACTAACCCTCCTAAGTAATCTAGTGTTGCATCATCACTCTTAAGAGCATCACCATCCATTTTAGGGCCAACCCCTTCATCTAGGACCCCCATTATCAATAAGTCAAAGCAATATAACCCTTACTCTAAATCATATCCCTCTTTGAAACCATATACCACCACAATTTTCAAAACAGAGGTCAAACCATCTAATTCATCACCAATCAAAATCGAAACCAAGACATAACCACCTTCCTCTTCTTCTAAGACCAAGATAGAATTAAATACTCCTAAAAATCTCCATCCAAATAAACCTTCTCTCTTCCCATCATCCACTAAAACCATTCCCTCTATAACTTCGTCTCCAACCACCCCCATTGGATCTTATATAGAAATATTTCAATGCCTAATTCAAGCATCTGTAATCACTCTCCCACATATCAAACATTTCGATCCACATGGTCCAAGACCTTCATGGTTCAATTATAATCTCATTTTTTCATACCATTGTGCACCTGGAGATGACATTAAACATTGTATATCCCTCCAAACTATCATTCATAAACTTATCGATGAGGATGACCTTCTCGTTGAAGGAGATTACCCTCCTCCATCCACAAATCTCACTTCTTCATCTCAATCTGCATCCACCAAAATGTCAGAATCTCTTCATTCATCCAAGAATTTCACCACCATCCCTCCTCCAAATCTAACCTCTCCTGAACAAGGTCCTCCTCTTTTTATCAATATCGTTTGGATCACCACCCGTTCTCATCCCCATGAATTTCAACCACCTACTCAATAGAAATCAAAATTCTTCATCACCACTCCCTCTAATGAGCCCACTCTACCACCTTCTTCATCAAAACTTAAGGTATTTATCTTAGTGGCTCCTTGGCTTGTGGTTATTGAGAAGATTTTTATGAAACAAATCCATTAAACCATAGTTAAGATGACATTTTACAAGCTCATCCAATGCTTTTTGAACCATAGGTAAGCTCCCACTGAATATATTAAGTGTATCCATACTCCTAACAATGAGGATCAGCCCTTTGCATCTCTTGTTGGAGCATTTGTTGCTTCTGTTTCCATATCCTTCGATAATACTGAAATTCCCAAAATATCACCTGAAGGACATGACCTTCCCCTTTTCATCAATGTATGTATCAATGACACTTTCATCTGTCATTCTATGATTAACAATGGAGCTACCACAAACATCATCTCATCTCACACCTTTGATCAGCTTAAGCTCCCTAATTGCATTGTCTCCTAATCACCCGCAGTCCTTCATGCATTCAATGATGTTGTTGCCCCCTCTTTAGGTAGATTTATTCTTCCAATCAGCGTTGGTGAAAAAATCCTCCATGAATTATTTTATATCGTAGAAGGGGATTTTCAATATAACATCCTACTTAGATGACCATGGATTCACACCATGCGGTTTGTTCCTTCCACCCTTCATCAATTCATCAAATATGAACATGAAGGGAATATTTTAACTCTCCCCATAGACAGTCCTCCATTCAAAGCATATCACATGACTTCTCGACCTAACGATGTGCTCATCCCAAAACAAGGTTCTTCTGAAGCATCCACTAGCTCATTTGTCTCTGCATCCAAACTTCCTAATGATGATTCCTTAGATAAAGTGATGTATCAACTCACATTGGGGGATTATCATCTTCTCACACTTTATGCTCTTCCCACACCTCATAGACTTGGAAGACCTGATAAATCTCATATCTATCAACCTAAAGTTGGGGATTTCATTCCTTTCATTCCATCTCATCTTTGTACCAACCTCATCTATGGTGGTATCATTCACCCTTCATCACATATTGACATTCAACTACACACTAAACTATACACCAATGGATTTTACTTTCTTTACAACAAATATTTTCCCTACACTTATCTACATTGCTAAACCTAGAAATGATTTGGAATGGGGTATTATGAACAAAGCATGCATGATCTAATCATTCATTAATCTCGCAAACCCCATGAAAAATTCAGGCTGGGATATAAGGCACAACCTACAAACCCTCTTCCATCATCTTTAGCTCTCATGGATATCGATCCTCCATCTTCTCCATCCCACGAAGTTATGAATATGGATGACACCGTGTTTATTGCCTCTGTATTTTTTTTAATCTCCACCATTACCTTGGGACCGGTCACTTATCATTGTGATGGAAAAACTAGATCCCTCCCCCTTAAATTTCTAGATATGATAGAGGAATATTCCCCTACCATTGATGTTCTTCAATGCACCGATGATGATTCCATCCTTTCCTACTTGGGGGTAGAATATTCATATCTTCATAATACCTTATCGCTAGACACATCCACCCTTATTAATGAATCTACCTTCAACATCAACATAAGGAATCCTTAAGAGCCCTGCATCCTCAAATTGGGTCAATCCCTTAATTCTCAAGAGATTTTATTTTTCACTACCTTCCTTTCTCAACATATCCAAGCCTACTTGTGGTCATATGCTGACATGTTAGGCATCGACCCTTCCATAACATCATTACTTTCCCTAATGCCAATTTGATTAAGTAGAAGCTTTGTCACATGCATCCCCAGGTTGCCCTCCTTGTCAAAGAGGAGATGAAACACCTTCTTTCAGCTAATTTCATCATCTCTACCTACTATTTGCAATGGGTTTCCAATATTGTGCCAATTGCTAAAGATTCCAACAAGCTTCGCATCTACACTGACTTTCCAGATATAAACCTCGCTTTCCCTAAAGACAATTTTCCTCTTTCAAACATTGATCAACTTGTAGACCTTACCACAAGCCATGAGATGATTTCTCTTATGGATGGTTTCTCTAATTATAATCAAATCCTCATCACACCATAATACCAATATAATTCCTCTTTCATCACTCCATGGGGGACTTTCTAATATCTCATTACACCCTTCGGTTTGAAAAATGTCAAAGCCACCTATCAACGAGCTATGACTTATATATTCCATAATATCATCCATAAGACTACAAAGTACTATATTGATGACATTTTGGGTAAATACAAGCATTGCCACAACCATCTTGTCATCCTTGAGGTATTTTTCAAGCACCTTGTTCACTTTTCCCTCCGTCTTAATCCAGCCAATTGTGTTTTTGGAGTGTTGACTAGTAAACTCCTTGGCTTTATCATTTCCATCATAGGTATTGAAGTTAACCCTACCAAAATCAAGGATATCCTTAAGATGCCTCCTCCTTCTAATTTAAAGTGGCTTCCTAGTATATAAGGAAAACTTCAATTAGTTCATTGCTTCATTTTGCAACTCTCGGGCCATTGTCAACCCTTTCACCATATTCTTCACATTGATATTGATTTTAATTGGGACCATAATTGTCAAAAATCCTTCGATGATCTCAAGCAGTATCTCCCATCCCTATCTATGATTACCCCTCCATGTGAGGAGGAGCCTTTCTATCTTTATGTCTTTGCCTCCAATCATGTTCTAGGCACCATGATGGCACATCGTGATGATCAAGGTAGGGAAAAGGCCATTTACTACATCATTTACACCCTTCACGATTACGATATTCCCTACATTGAAGCTAAAAAGTTGTGTTGCAGTCTTTTCTTTATTACCTTCAAGCTCTGCCATTATCTTCTCAATCATGAAACCTATGTCATCACTATATTTTATCTTATCAAAACCATGCATTCTAATCCTTATCATAATGACCACATCACTCGATAGTTCATGTTCATGACTGAGTTTGACCTTGAATTTATCTCTCAGAAATTTATCAAAGGTCAAGCTATAACATATCAATTAGTTGATGCCCCTCTTCCTGATAATCACCTTTCTCATGAGAAATTTCCAGAAAAAAATATCAACAAATTTTACCATGAGTTTTCTCCTCTCAAGATGACACTCTTCTTTGATGGCTCTAAGTGTCAATAAGGGGGAGGTGTTGGCATCATTATCATTCCTCCTTGGGACAACCCTATTCCTCTTGCTTATAAGTTTCATTTAAAATGCACAAACAATATGAATGAGTATGAAGCTCTCACCTTAGGCCTCCAAACCATCGTCTTTGGTTTCCAAATCCTTGATATCTATGGGGATTATTAGCTCATCATCAATGAATTTAAAGGAATTTATCAATGTATAAATGAAGTCCTTCAAAATTATAAGGACATCAATGAATTCCTTCTTGAACCATTCAATTTCTACACCCTTCAAATTATTTTCCATTCATCTACCGGCTTCTCAAACACCATATCATCTCTCACTTCTCTCATCCCTTAGTCTACAAAATAATCTAAACTCTCTCTCATTTTCCAACGTATTCACAAACTGGCTCACATTAGTGAGCTCCTTGGCATTAACCTCATCAAATATAATCCTCATGATATTTGGTATTCTCACATCTTTGACTATATTTCTCAATCCAAGATCCCCTCTAACCTATCTAAAAATGGTAGGATGTACTTTTTAGTGTAGAATCACAGCACCCCTAAATGTTTGCAACCAGATGGGTTGAGACTCTTAGTGTGATTGCACAACATGGAGCATCTCTCAAAGTGTGGGACCTTACGAGTTGATAGATCTCTCTGGATTAAGGTTGGTTCCTATTCCTCTGTTTAGGTGCATGTAAATAAAATCTTGCAAAGGATCTCCTTTAAGCCTACTCTATCTTACCAAGGAGACACAGGCACCAAGTTTGCAACCCAACTTGAATGCTTGATAGGGAATATGATGTTGGCCTCAATTAGCTTGTTCAATTATTTTCTCATAAGAGGCTCAATGTGAGGATTTACTGGCATTTTCTTCTGTCTAAAAGGCTTAGATTTTGGGGTCCAACTCGATAGTGTGTTGTGCCAACTTTGGGTTGAAACCTCTTAAATCTTTGTAAGTCTAGGAAAAGACATTTGGGAATTCTTTAAAAAGTTGAATAAACTCAAATTTTTTCTTGTTGAGTTCTTACCTTGCCAATCTACAATGTTTTACCTTCTTCTATGAAAATGGGCTCTGAATCCTCACCCTTTACCTAAATATTCACCTTCTCCCTTAGGAATTGGTCATTTGGGTTGAAGATTGATTCCAAAGTGACAAGACCCTTTGGTAGTTTTTTTGGTCCTCAGCTGCACCACTTGATCGCCATACTGCTACTCTAATTTGTCTTGGTTCCTAGAGGAGAACTCGGCTTCTTCCTATAGAAAGTTGACAATTTTTTTGATCATTTTCAAAGACTTTCCAACTTTTTTTGTTGTCTGGGACAGTTGGCCTCACAACCAACTTGATATGGGGCTGAGATTTATCACTCTTGATACTCTCCACAATGTCAAAGGATTCCCCAATCATTGCTAATCTATTTATTGCTTCATTCTCCTTCCTTGGGATGGAATCAATGTTAAATGCTTCAAAATCCTTGATGAGGTCCCATACCCAGTTCTTGTAGCTCTTTAGCAAGTCGTTCTTAGCAGCATTTTTTCCTCAAACCTGATTAGCAACTAGCTCACTATCGCCAAACACTTACAAGTTCTTAATCCCTCTTCTTCTTTCCCAATTTATTCCATGGATCAAATCCTTGTACTCTGTTGTGTTGTTTAAACAAGTAAATTAGAAACAAAAAGCTGAGTAGTATTTCATACCTTGGGGGGAAAAAATCATACCTCCTCCTCTGGCTCTGTGCCTACTTCTTGAGCCATCAAAGAATAATTGCCATACTTCATTGTCATCTTTATGTTCTAGCTTAATGATTTCAGGAAGAGGGTGATCCTCCTCATGCAGGAACTAGACTCCTAGCTCATATTCCTCCATCTCTTTATAGGGGTCAAAACCATGCCTCTTGTTTGCCCACTCGTCGAGGGTCAAGTCTAGGATACACCCCACCTTGGTATTTGCTTCACAAGTGCTTGGGAGGTCCTCCTGATCAAAGGCTGAACAATTGGCATTGATCAGGCTAGGTACATAAGACTCAATATGGTAATATGCAATGGGCTCAGATCTGATTGTGGCCTTAACTCCATACCTTGTTCTAAAGAGCATGTGTGACCAAATCAGCAGATAGATAGCCCCCAAACTTAGCAGTGAAGTCTCTTGACAAATATAATGCAAAATGTGGTGGCAAGTCTATGACTGATACGTTCTTCAAAACAGTCACATTGGGGTAGGCGTGCAGTGTGAGGATCAAATCTTTGATGAATCCAATAGTTTTCACTATTGTCCCATCCAATTGCACTACCCCCTAGAGATGATTTTGTATTGAAGAACTAGTTGATCGGTTATTTGTTTTGGCATTACAGAAATACTTGCCCCCGAATCAATCATGCAAATATGCACCAATTTGTCTCCAATAATCAATGAAACATAGAATGGAGGGGGCTTCAGATTCCTACCTTGTTGTCCTCCATAATTTCCCCCGGTCTGAGCTGCATTGGTAAACACTTTCTCTTGCTGGTTAGGGGGCTGATTTGAGCTTGACCAGTTGGCCATATCAGTCTACAACAGATCTCTCTATCCTAGAATAGTCAATGACTCCCACATTGAAATATTCACATTTTTCTTCTTCATTTGTTCAATGATGTTAAATGAGATATCCGTTTGCTGCCCCTTTCTTGGTACATTTTTCTCTTGCACATGGGTTGTTACAACCGGTGCCTTAATGGGTTTGAAAGGTGGCTTGGAATGACTCTGCATATTAGGAGTTACATTCTAAGTGCCAATACCTTGTGGAGTAATGGAGGGTTGAGGATTACCTGAGTTTGGTGATTGTCCTTCTCCAATATTCATTTTCTTAAATTGTGCATTGGCAGCTACACTTTGAGAAGGGGCTTGATTCATACCATAGAAATCTTCAGCCTGTCAATTGACAAGCATAGTTTCACTTGGAGATGCTTCTTGTTAAACTCCTTACTACTGATTTTCTTCTTGGCTGAACTGTTGTGACACACCAATGGTCTATACCATCAAGGCCTGGTTTAGTGCACCATTAAAACACATTGATTGGTTATGGGGCTGATTACATGGGAAATGTCGAATCATATTATTGGGCCATGTTGTTTTGTGCTAGAACCAAGGCCCTTGATGTTGAAGTTGTGTTTGGATCATATTACTAGAAGGGCCTTAGCAGCTTGAGGTTGTCCCTTGATTTTGGTTCTGATTTGCAGCCTGAGCCAGTGGCCTATTTTAATGATATGGGGGTCTAGCCTGATACTCAGTCTTAGGATGGTATGGCCTAGACACTTTGAGCTTGCTGCCTTTTGATAGTCACTAGCTCATTCCCTAGGTTCTGTACAGTTGTTTCATAACTTCTTGAAGCTCTTTTGAGGTGTTAAAGGATGAGGTGGAGGCTTCAGCTAAACTCTGATTCCTAGGAGTAGGCATAGGAGCTAACATGGGTGTATGACTAGTACTTAGATATCCTAGTTCTGGGTATAGAGGCATGGGTGGCCCAGGAGTAAGTTTGTTAGCCAGAATTAAACAATTTCAGCTCTTATGGAAATGTTATAGGCTGCAGGTAAGGTGGTGCCTCTCATTGATTGAATCATTAAAGCAATATCAAAATTTAGAGCTCTAAGAAAGTATAAGAAAGCACCTTCATTTGTGGGCCTTACAACCAATAGATTCATGTCCCATGTCCTTTCAAATTTGAGGTTGAAATATGTCAAATGATCGTTGGGGGCCCTCTTTATTGTTTTCAGTTGTTCCAAAAAGGATATATTACCTCCCTTCTCTCCAAATTGATCATGAAGAGCTTTGCACAGATGGTCCCAAGTTTTAATAGAGCCTATTGTTAGACTTGTGAACCATTGTGAAGATTTACCCTTGAGTGAAGAGGCTAGTAACTTGACTGCAATGTTCATCTCAGTGATCTTATGAACTGCACAAAAATTTGCAATGTCTTGAATGTGGTCACTAAGAGAAGTCTAGTTTTCTCCATTGAAATATGGGATGCTCTTCAATGCTGCCTCTGGGATTGGATTTTGTGCATTGAGGGCGAGTGGGCTACTGCCAATGAAATTGACATAAGGGTTTGGTTGTGTCATCCTGATTGGTATGAGAACCCTTATTGATTGAATGAATGGCCTACCAAGAGGAGGTTTTGACAAGGTTTTGTTTGGTGGAGATGGAGACCTCTGGGCTCTTCTCCCTCTTCCCCTTCTGTCTGAGGACAGGTGTAGATAGAAAAATAGTCCCTCCTCTCTAGTTATTGACCTTGTTTGTATTCTTCTCACGAACTTGATAAGCTTGGACTATTGAAAATAGTAGATTCTAATTCTTTTGGAGTCTCTAGATGTTCAATTTCAAAGCTTCTTAAAATCTAAAATTAGAGCAAGTGCACATCAATCCTACTGCAATAAAGATGGAGAATTATTGGTCCCACAAGGCGTGCCAAAACTGTTAGTGCGTAATCACATCACCCCTAAATTTCTGTAACCAAATGGATTGAGACTCTCAGTGTGATTACACAACATGGAGCATCTCTCAAAGTGTGGGACCTTGCGAGTTGAGAGAGCTCTCCGGATTAAGGCCAGTCCCCTATTCCTCTGTTCAGGTGCATGCAAATAAAATCTTACATAGGACCTACTCTAATACTACTCTATCTTACCAAGGAGATAGGGTTGAGAAGATACAATAAAATAAACCTAAGCTAAAGAGGTGATGCACCAAAGGAATGTTAGACACTCATTTTGCAATTTAACACAAACAATAGAAATGCAATACAAACACCATGCACACGGTAACCAAACTATAATGAGCATTGAGATTCATTAAGGAAACAATGAAACACATGAGAGGGTCGAGAATCATCCACAGACATGTAATATTGCTCAAAAGTTGATACAGTACATTATAGTGGTTAAGAGGTAAAACTTAGCATTACAACTTGAATAGGGAGGTTATAACTCCACAAAATCGTCTACAGACTAGAGGAGAAGGGAGGGTGCAAAACAGAAAACTGTCCAACCCTTTACAATGAGCCCAGATTTTTCTTTTATAGATTCAGCACAGAGAGAAGGAGAGAGAGGAGGGAAAACTAATTTGAAGCTCAGCTACTGGCCATTCAATGCCTCTGCAAATTAGACCCAAATATGTCATGTATGTCGCTTTTGTATCTGCTCGGCATGTTGAAGAAGGGAGAGCGTCAAATCGAATCAAATATGATCTGGTTGTTGGGGACAATCAGATTGCATATTAATGGCATGAAGACATTTCCCCATTTTTTACCCACCAAAAATCTTTGAAATTAATTCTTTTAGGTTTCCATGGCATAGGCGAGGTCGAGAACTTTCCAACGGTGTCAAATTTGTTGAATTTCGGGCACTAGGTCGAAAGATATGTCCATTTAAATGTTTGAGTCGGGTCCATACAAAAAATGGTGAAAACTAGTTAGTAGAATGGGTCCGTAGGCCCGAAACTCACTTTGTGCCTTATGGCACCAAAAATACAAAATGCAAAAATTACCCTGCAGCCCCGTAATTCACTTTTGGCAAAAATTATTTTCGGGCCCGACGGTCCACTTTTTCCATTTGGGAGAAAATTCACTCCAAGGTCCGTCGGCCCGCATGCAATTGAGGCTTAACATGTGGCTCCTTGGGCATCGGTGGAGGCATGGCTCATTTTTTCACTTTACGCCTTCTTGGGGCAAAAATTTTAAACTACCTCTGACGACCCGCCTTTGGCTTTGACTTTTCAACATGGCCACGTGTCCCTTTGCAGGCCTTAGGCAATTTTATTCATTTGGATTTAAGATCCTCATGGGCTTGCGGGCCCAAAATTCACTTTGTGCCCTATTTGCAAAAAGCACAAAAGTTCCAAAACTCCCCGCAAACCTGCCGGCCCACTTTTGGCATATGGGAAAATTTTCCTCCACTACCCCGCAACTACAATTTCCACTTGGTGAAAAGTTTAAATATCTCCCGCCGCCCTGCCTCTCCACATTAGGAAAAATCCTTGAAAACTCTCGTTGTCTCGTAACTTGCAAAATATAATGAGTTCGAAGGACTTCTTTATATTTTAGGAAAGGGGAAGAAATTTCCCACCTGATGGAAATGTTTTCAAGAAACCTTAAGTGCTTAGAATATCTGAAAAAATTAGATTAAAGCACTAAAGGAGGTAAAATGGGTGCAGTTAACCAAAAATAAGCATGAGCTTATTTTTGATAACAGTACTTGTTATGTCAAAAAGTATCACCCTAGGATTTGCACACTATAAAACCCTACTTTTCACTAATATGGGATTGTCTCAAGGTGTGGGACCCATGCAATTGAGACAAACCTCCAGAGAAGGTTGGTTCCTCTACATATTCTAATTTTAAAACTACTCCTAGAAAGGGAAATGCAACTATCCTAAAAATAACCTAGATTTTCAAAGGGACCAGGGAAGAAAGTGATGCATAAAATGAAATTCCTAAACTAAGGGAGGTGATAGCACCAAGAAAAGGGGTTCGAGATACCCTTAGTGAGCAAAAATGTAAGAAAATGAGGTAGAAGAGGGTAGACAACAGTGCCACAGTTAAAATAACACATTCAAACCTCCAATTTGGTATAGCACAACAAATTCAAATCCTGCAAAAGAATTCAACATGCACAATACACCTGAAAATGGAATGAAATGAAAAGGAGGCAATACAACTCGATCTAGGGTAAGAAAATCCACAAAACACCAATTTTATTGCTTAAAATGATGCACAATCCATTACAATATAGGTAGAAGGAAAAATTCCTTTACAAAATGCATAAATTTGAAACATGCCGCTCACAAGAGTGCTAGAAAATTTTTGGCAGAGTTCCCTTACATTCTAGAATGTCTCTCCTTTCACAAATGAGGCATAATTTCATATATAGAGAGAAGGGAAGCCACCAACCAGAATCTTTCATTAATTTCTTGTACGGAGTTATGGGTGACCATACCTCATTAAAACGGTTGTTGACCTACCATGTACAATACAATTAATGCTCAATTTGTAGTTGGCATTCCTTTCTGATGCCCAACATGAACCACCAACCGATGCCCAAAAATAAATGGAGGAGTTGTTGCCAATAAGGGAATGAATTTTCACATGATAAGAAAAAATGCTACCGCACGACAACAAGGGAAGGTAGGCACGCATCAAGATGGAATGCTAAAATGCAACATGAGGAAAGTAGTTGATGTGCATCAAAAATATGGTGGTGACACACAACTAGAATACATGATGCTGACACATGATAAGGGGGAGACAAATGACACATGTCAGTAAAGGGAGGTTGACACGCAACTAGAAAATGGTTGTTGAACGTCAAGGAGGAAGGTTGATGTGCGAAAGGGGATGGTTGCTAACGCGCGACTGGGAAACGGTTGACTTACATTACTAAAATGGTTTTCATGTATCAAGAAGTAGTGATTGAAACATGTTTGATGCTTGACAAAAAGATATGGCTCCAAACCTTTTCCATAGTGAGCTGGTCGATTGTTGCCTAAAGAATTATAAGGCACTACTTGACCAATCAACTACCAACGCCTTGACCTGTTTTGCTATCCATTTTGCAAAGGTGTAAAATATTTATAATAGTACTTTATTCAATGCGCTAATTGTTATGTCATCATTTGGGGAATCCTCTACAAGCATGGCTTCAATGGAATCTTGCTTCATTTCCTTAAGTCTCATGAATCCACTCGAACTATCCAGGAAGTCCACAATGGTGTCTATGGTGGCCATTTTAGTGGTTTGGTTAGCGCCAATCATTTCCTTTGCATGGGTTATTATTAGCCCTCTCTCAATAACGACTGTCATGAGTACATTAATAAATGTTTAAAATTCCAGTATCATTTCAATCTTATCCATGTCCCTAGTCAATCCTTGCAGATGGCTTAGGACATTTGGTCCTTTTCATAATGGGGACTTGACCACATTGGCCTCATCAATCCACGTTTTTCCCAATGCCATCATTCTATCATCACTGCTACTAATTACTTCACTAAATGGGTGGAATTCATTCCACTCGCATCAACTAAATCCAATCAAATCATTAATTTCATATATCATTAATTTCATATATCAGTATATCATTTACCTCTTTGGCATCCCTCACAAAATCATTACGGACAATGGAAATTCCTTCAAAAATAAATAATTCAAAAAGCTTTGTGACTCATTTAATATTAAGATTAACTTCTCTCCTCTATACTATCCTCAAGCCAATGGTCAAGCCAAAACCACTAATAAACTTCTTCGTAATATCCTTGCCAAAACTATTGATAAATCAAGTTGTAATTGGCACCTTCATATCCCCTTCACTCTTTGGGCTTATCAAAATAGTATTCGCACCTCTACATGAGCTAATCCTTTCTCTCTCATTTATGGTTCTGAGGCCATCCTTCCTCTTGAATTCCAAATCTCCTCTTTGTACATGTTTCTTTGTGACTTTATCTCTGATGAATATTATCACCAAGAGCATCTAGCACAGCTTAATTTGTTAGATAAATGTCACCTTCTCACTCTTGAACATCATCATGTCTATCAAGAGCGCATCAAACATGTTTATAACAAACATCTCAAAGAATAGTAGTTTAACATCATTGACCTTGTTCTTAAATAAAATCAGAATGTCACTACTCTAGAAAGGATTCAACGTGGAAAATTTGATTCTAACTAGATTGGATCTTATATTATCATGCATATGTATGGGTCTGGAGTCTATCGGTTGGCTTCCCTTTATGATAAATTAGAAGCAAGACCTCTTAACACATTGTACTTATGGCATTTCTACTGTTAACATATCTAAAAATGTGAATTTAGTCATCCTAGTGGTCATACATCCATCATTAACCTCTTCCATCGTCCATCGTAAGGATTTGGAATTATGTGGTCTACCATCACTTTCCTATCTATGACCTTTAATATGGGCACCACGGCTCTGCTCATCACATATTCCTTATGGATAAGTTCCTCCTTCTAGGTGGGAACCCCACAATCATTACATCCACTTCCCTCTTATTTACATATAAGAAACACACTAAGGGTCCGCGGGTGTCACTCTTACACTTATTGTCTAAGTGTTCTACCTAGCTATTCCCAGCTCTTCTATATAAAAGTTAAAATTCAGATGCTCATTTAAAATCTATCTTGCTCAAAAATAAAATATACTGCTCCCTCAAAGGATAGTTTTCCATAAAATAAAGAATATTAAAAATGAAATACTGTTCCATCGAAGGACAGCTATCATGCATATCTTATCCTGCCATTTATAAAAGTAACAATCAAATATCCAAAAGCAAAAATAAAAATGTATACCACTTCCTTGAAGGGTGTCTACCATCTCATATCATGGCAGTGAAGGATTTCCGCATTTATCATCCTTCTATATACTAAAAATCATAAAGTTAAAAAACAAGCATCCTAAGAAAACTTCTCGCATCAATCAACTTTCTCATCCATATAAAACTTCCCACATTGAACAATTTGTGCCATATTAATCAAAGTTGGGACATAGACCTAAGAACACCTACCTATGAAGAACCTATATTCTCATGTACAAGTTACATATTAAACCTCTTGTGTTGTGTCGACATTAGGTCTATTATTCCACCTTCCATAATTTTCCTTGTGACCCTTAAGATTACTAACTATCGGTGGTTATGTGTTAACACATGCTATTGGCTGCAAGTGTATTGCCTTGATTGGTTCCCTTTCATGTTTACCTCCAATATGGTTCTAAGCATCATTTCTTCATGCCCTCCTTACTACGATTGAGTGTCTTTTATCTCCTTTTATTTTCCTTATATTGAATTATCATCCTTTTGTTCACTTATAGCACATTCTTATTACATTCTTCTTAATCTAACCATTTCATCCATGCTTGTGTATATTATTAGTCATGTCATATCACCTATATTTAAAACATATTTATCGCATCATTTGTATCCATTATTTCATCATGTCTAACAACTATTTATCCATGTTAAATCACATTTTCATTTTGTCAGTCCTTGTCAACTCAGCCTGGTCATCATCAACTAGATTTGTATTTATTGCATTCATCATCAGATTTCATAATTTTTTACATCATTTATGTTAGATATTTTTCCATATCTCTTGTAGGTTCATGTTTCCTCATCTCAGCTTCATCACCACCTTTATATCTTCCTCCAAGGCCCTCAGATCTACATTTTTTGTCATTGTTTTAGTTGATTTGCTTCAGTTGTCATCAACTGGCCCCTGTAATCTTGGTTTGTCATCAACCTATATAGGTTTGGTTTTATTTTGTTAGATAGATATGCATCTTATCACTTCTTACTGCATTTCAATTTATGTTTTATCTCATATTCTACTACATCCAATTTAGCAATGTTTTATCTATCTTTATCAAAACATGGGTTGAAATCCATCCTAGGATGTCTTTACTTCTCAGGAATAACATTTTCAGCAAACCCACCCATTTATCTACTAATCCCATCTCGTGTTGAGTTCTCTTGATTTACATGTTATCTATCTGGACGCAAGGAGGATATCCTTCATTTTTCACTTGTATCCATCGTCGTCCATCTAGAGGTACCATAAAACCTCTCATACTTGGAGTTACTTATTTTATTTAGTAATATTTCACTAATTTAAGTAGAAATGAGGAAATTTGGTCAACACCAATTGTTTCGTCATTGCATTGATTTGATCAAGCAAGGCTTGGTTGGGATTAGAGGATAAAGCATTATATTTTCCTTTATTATCAACATTTGTTTTACCTGGTCCTTCGTCATCATGTTTGTTTGACTCAAGCAGTGGACCCTTAGGGAATTGAGGTTTTCCTTTCAAGGCTTTCAATTCATCCTCCTCAAACTCTAAGGGAAATATTTCTCCCATTACAAAGATACGAAGAAGGAATTGGTCTTCATTCTTCCGCAAAGTGGCATCTATGGAAATATTTTTAAATTGGTATTTGTCCTATTCATCAGAGCTAATATAGAAAGGATTTATTTCTTCCCATCGAAGGGGACTATAACAGTGATGTCGTGTTCCCACATTTTTTGAAAGAGGGGAAGAAAAAGAAGAGGTGTGAAAGAAAATATCAACCCTTAGCAAAGTGAATGCTAAAATGGAAGAGGGGTAAAGATGATAACTATCGACCCCAGCAAAATGAGTGCTAAGAAGGAGGAGGTGAAAAGGGTTATTTGATTTCCTGACTCCTAAAAAATGAAATTTAAGAGAAAAGGGACTAAAAGGGGTTAGATGTGCTCTATTCTTTAACAAAAATGGATGTTAAGGGAGAAGAGACTTAACAAGGTGAATGTGACCAACTCTTAACAAAGTGAATGATAAGAGTGATGAAGAGATGTGAAAATATCCATTCATAATAAGATGAGTGTTAAGAGGAATGAACAAGAGGGAGACATCGTGAATCTTTAAAAAATGAGTGATGTTAAGGTGGAAGAAAGATTAACATGTTAGTTAGAGGATTCTTAGCAAAAATGAGTGCTAAAAAATATGAAAAGGTTTAAAAGGATCCATGACCCTTTACAAAGTGAGTGTAAAGATTAAGAGGTGAAAGAGATGAGTTTTCTCAACTTGCAACAAGAGGAGACTTAAAGACATGATGAAAGGTGCTCAACTCTTAACAAAAGTGTTTTGTAAGGGAAGAGACTTAGGAGATGATGATTTCGATTGAATTTTAACAAGATGGATGTTTAAAAGAGGATACTTAGGAAGACAATGAAGGAAGCCAACTCTTAACAAAAGTGTGTTAAAAGAGGAGACACAACAAAGAGGGATCACTTACAGAATGGCAAGGTGAATGTTGAAACAAGAAGTAAGAAATAACAATGATAAGGTCTAAATCTCATGAAAGCGGATATAAGAGACAAGGGGAATGATTGATTAATGATATCAAATCAAAGCAAAGTGCATGATTTAAAGAGATAAGTGAATAAATGATGAGGATGTCGGAAATGCAACAAATTGATTGTGAAATTTGTCAACGCAAGATGATAAGAGAAAGATAATGAAAATTTCTTCAATTCAACATAGTGAATGTGAAATATGAAAACGTAGTGTATGAAATGCTTGGAGTTCAACTAAGTTAAGTATCAAACTTAGGACTTACAAAAATGAAAAATCAAATTGATCAAGAGGGTGTTTGACCATGATAAATCAAGTATCATGAAGTCAAGTATTAAATGAAGAAGGATGAAATTACTCAAGTTTAGATATGTATGTCTGTAACCCAAGACTTAGACTCATTTGCAAAGTAACAAGATTTATGAGAGAGAGAAAGTGAATGATAAGAGTGAAATGCAAGTGTGTAACACACAAAAAAATGAAAAACAGTGTAGTGAAAGTTGGCTTCCACCTTAGATTGTCTTGTACAAGGTGTGGCTTCCTAAGTGGTTCTCTCAACTAGGTGTCAGTAGTATACCCAAGCGAGCGCAGTGTTGTTTCTAGCTTCCAGCTTCACTTTACTCCTTTTGAAAAAATGACTAAATATCTTTCTCAAATGAATCGCACTGGGGTCGCCACTAAGGATATCTTTGACTCTAATCTCACAAGGTGCACTAGTTAGTTGGGATTGGGGTACCCATTTCTTCAGCCATTTCCCTCAATGTGTTGACTACTTTAGGGTTCCTTTAGTACTCAAGTGATTTTTATGGCTTAAGCCAAAGCACATCCCATAGTTATAGCAGTTAGGAAATAGCCTTGTCAACCACACCTACAAATACAGTGTGTAGTGTTCATTTTATCTTGATTAAAAAGATTCCCTAAACATAATAAATTAGTAGTTTTCTTAGCATGCAATCAAGGCAACCAGCAATTAGTAGTTTTAAGTGGTCTTCAGAATACGGTCATGTAAACAATTCTTAGTAGTTTTCCCGCGGTAGACAAAAATAAAACAATGAAAAACCACACAATCACGTTTCTGATTCTCAAGATCGCTTGTAACAAGCGCGAGAGAAGAGTATACACATGAAATGTGTTGCGGAAATCTTCACAAAAACAAAAAATGACAACGAAAATGTGAGAAAAACAACTCCCACAAAGTGTTAGTGTACATTGCAAAATGATGAAAGAATGACAAAATGGCTAAAAAGTGACAAAAAGTGGACAGAAACGTCCAATAACCCTATATGTACAAGTTTCACAAGTAGTCCGAGTTTGACGAAAGTGACGAGAAATTGAAATAAAAATAGTCTAAATTAGTTTAAAATACTTAAAGCAATTAATTACACTAATTAATTGATTGAAACAATCTAATTAACTAATTAAAAATGAATTAATCATTAACTAAATTAATGAACTAATTAATTAACTAAAAGAATTGAATTAAGTAAAAACTTAATAAGATCATTAACTAAATTAATTTAAAAACCTCTAATTAAATTAGATTAAAACTATCCAACGAGTAGTGGTGTAACGGTTCTTGGGTCTCCTTGTAATTGGGAGGTCCAAGGTTCAAATCCCGGCTTCATGCTAAAGTGGCCTACTACCGATGGTTTGGATACCCTGGTGATAGGTCACCACAATAATGTGGTTTGATCTATGGGCTAGCTGAGAGCTTAAATCTTCCATCATTAGATGGTTCCATGGCTGGTGTGCGCTAGTGATGCACAATGGGCTATGGCCCTCTCCCTAGGTAACCTAACCAAAAAAAATAGATTAAAACTAACATAACTAAATTTTAAAGCGAAAGTTAAAAATAAATAAATAATCAAAATACTATTTGAAACCTATTTAGACCTAAGTTTAAAAGTTTAACCTAATGTTATAAACTTAAAACGATGCATATAAGCCTAAAAAGAAAGTTAGACTGAAAATTTTAACTATAGTTTTAAAATTGATCTATTGAAAAAAAAGATAAAATAAATGCAAAACTTAAAAAACTATTAGTATAAATTGAGAACCTAAGTTTTATATGCCTAGGTTTCGGTGAGGATTTTGTACAATTTTGGCGTGATGTGGCTTCGTAGGGCTCGGTGTGTCTCGTGATTGGTGGTAGAGAGATCTAAGTTGGAGACACTACGGGTGAGGGATCTCGGGTTAAGGGATGGCCTAGGTGTCGAGCTATGAGGATAGGGGTGTGAGGGGAAATGTGTGTACGAGGGGTCAAGTTTAGGGTTTTTTTTGGCCTAGGTGGGGTGGTCTATTGTAGAAGCATGGTCGAGTGGTGAGGGGTCGACATGGAGGGATGGGGGAGTCCATGGAGGATTCATGGGTTGAGTTTGGCAGAGGGGAGTCTGGTGGAACACAGGGTGAGGATGAGTTAATTTTCAGGCAAGGCCGAATTAAGGTTTCAAAATGCCCTAGGTAGTACTCAAAGCGTACGCCCCCCCTCCCACCCGGTACCAACAACCCACCTGTATGTTCATGTTTTTAAAACAATTATAGTATAACTCTTAACACATTTTATTAAAGCTATAAAGGTTTTTTTCTTGCCTTTACCATAGAAAAACTATCAATGAGATCATCATAATTTATTGTTGCAGCGATGTCGCGTTCAATTATCAACATAGAAAGGCTATTTAATTTAGTTTCACCCATTTTTGACCTTAAATTTATTTTTACTCTTGTTAGAGTAAAAAAATCTCTATCAGAACTGCAATTTCCAACAGGAATGCAAAGAAACATTTGTATTGCAACATCTAGATTTGGGAACGCGGTGTCTAGTCCACTTTTTCTTAAATATTTTGACATTGATGATATACTTGTCAAGTTTTCACGTCTTACTAATGCCTAGAAATGGATGTATTCAATGTTAAGGGAGGTTTCCAAGTATGTGTTATATATTTTTACTAAAGAATTAGAGCATTTCAATATTGTCTAATTATCGAGATCTTTTAGATTGTTCAAAAATCCAAACCTATCATTTAACACACTATATGATTCATTTCTTCTTGATAATTCCCTTATTAAGTTATCTATAATAACATAGAATACCTCCACCCTCGTATGATTCCTTCCTGTTTGTGGAATTTTGACATCTCTTGTTTCATCAAAGTGAACTTTTCTTTTTCTTTTTCTTTTTCTTTTATTATCTATTTTGTACTCTTCTTTTCCACTAATGATCTTAGCATGTTGCTCATATGTATCGAAATTATCTCTAATATTTTGAATATAATCTATCAATGAATTATACTGAGTCACAACCATGGTTAAATCAATGTCTACCTTTTGTAGATATTTGCTAGTTGTATCCATTCTTTCAAGAATACTATGCCAAATACAACACATCAGACAAGTTTCTAACTTGTCTAGTTTTTTGTGAATACACTTTGCTTCATGTCGTGTGGTAGTTATTTAATTTTTTTCGTGTGCTATATTTAGGAAAACATATTGAATTTTACTATATGCCAAGAAAAGTGCTTTAACTTCATCAACTCTAGCTGACCATCTTGTTTCCGAAAGGGATTTTATAACGGGACAAATTCCATCCAAAAAAATTAATAAAATTTCCCACTAATAAGTTGAGGCACTTAGGAAAGTACAAATAAGTTGAAGTAGTGAAAAAAAATCTATAGTTGTTGTACAAAATTCTACAACTAAAGATCCAACAAGATTTAAGGAATGCCCTGAACAAGGTACAAAATCAGCCATACAGTTGTGATTTTTAATCCTATTTTTTAGACATGTGTATTTTCCAGACATGTTACTGGCATTATCATATACTTGCCCTCGATAATCTTTGATATTAGTGTCATAGTGATCTAGTGTTGTTAGTACATAAGCTTCTAAATCACATGATTTATGTCCAACCAAAGGAATGTATTTTAAAAATCATTCAACTAGAATTCCTTCTTGAGAAACGTACCTTACCACAAATTCTAACTAGTCAGTGTGAGATACATCAGGTGTTGGGTCAACAATAATTGGGAAATATTTTACGTTGTGGAGTTCTTCAACTATTTTTTTAATAGATTTTTGTGCCATAAGGTCAATAAATTCATTACATGTTGTCGTAGATAAATAAGATGGAACTCCTCTTCCTGCATTTCCATATTGTGAAATGTGATTTTCCAAAAATGGGTCAAACTTTGCAATAAGTTCTAAACACCCTAAAAAATTTCCATTTCTAGAAGATCCTAATAAATTGTCACCACCACGAAAAGCAATACCTCTAGAAGCAAGGAATTTCACAGTTGTAACAATATGCTTTAAAACATTCTTCCAATACTCTACTTCATTTTGGTATTGACTTGTAAGTGTAGAATCAACTCTTCCCAAAACATTACTTCATGTGATGAAATTAAGAATTCAAGTCCTATGATCAGGGGAATCCTCATGCTCTTTCAAACTAGTTGTTCTATTTTTCCAATCATTAAATCTAGTTTTGGAAAATGTGGTTGATTTTGTTTGAAAAAAGTGACAAGGAATGCAATAAACAACTCCTTTTGACTCTGAGTAAAGCAACCATTTTCTTAATTTTTGTTCATTGTTTAAAATTTTCCGTTGAAACAAATCTTTAGAAAGATATCTAAAACAATCTGAGTATTGGCATTTTGAATTTGAAAAATCAACATTCATATATTGTTTTGGCGTATTTAAAATTATATTTTCTATTGTATCGTTGTCTATTACCCATTTTGCAAGAACAAGGTCTATAATGAAATGTTCATTAATGATGGGTTTAACAATAGTATTTTCATTGTTCTCATCTTGTTGTGTCACTTGTGTGTTCTCCTTCTCTTGTGTGTTTTCATCTCCCATTGACTCTGATTATGTATTTTTGTCACTAACTGAAGAATAATTCTCATTTTCATTAAAAACTACATTTGACTTTAAATTTTCATTTGATGAACTTGAAAATATATTTATTTTAGGTATCTTTTGAAAAAGGTTTTTTTCCTCCTCAATTTTTTGTTTAGTTTTTTTCGAAGTTGAGCACCACTTAGTTTTTTAGTTTTATCCATTTGAAATAAGCACTTATCAAGTTACAATAACTACCCGAATACTTGTTGATAAGGATTCTATAAATTATAATCAATACTATTCTACAAGTGAAATAAAATAAATACATTCAATTACATAATAAGAACAATTAAAAATTTAAATCAAAATGTAATAATATAATTGATGCAATTGAGAACAAAATTATTGCAACACCAAATCTAAGAGGCTAGAGCAGTTAAACTTAGGGTTTGATCACTTAGCTTTATGTTCTTCCCCCAAGATGAATGACGATATGCATTACTAGATCCGGTGTTGAACTTGATTTAAAAGGAACTTTAGGCTTTGGACTTTGGAGAAAGATCTGAATCTCTTATGCAAGGCCAAACACCTGTTGAATTTTGAAATTAGTAAAGACTAAGCTTGTTACTTACAGATTTCTGAGTTGAGTAATAAACATTTTAAATAAATTGACTAATGTCTATTAATCTCATCTATTAAATATAGTAGACGATATGAAAAATTAATAAGACAAAATCATAAATATATATTTGATTAACAAAAACAAAAACAAAACCATAGCATAAATAGTCAAATTGCAAAATTATAATATAACTGCAAATTTTCACGATTTGATATTAATTAGCTTATAATGATATCAGATAATGGCAAATGCCTAGTTGAGATAATGATGTCGCCTTCAGAGCCTTCTCCCACGCAGCCAAGCAGGAACCCACAGACAAGTCACAAGAAGCAACATAGTTACAGATTGTGCCTTGTGGATAATGTTAAGTGTAAAAAAAAGAATCATTCAAGAACACGGTTACACTGTTACAACTTACAGGAGAAGATCCTACTACCACAGGCCCGCAGCGCCGCTGGAATTTTTCTGCTTGCTTCAGCTTGTGTAGAAAGAGACTGTAGTGTGCAATAATTAAACCTAACACAATGAAACTGTGAATAATGAATTATAACACAGAGTCCAGACACTAAGTGTAAAACAAAACACTCAGGAGTTAGGGGCACCCGACATGTGACTATGAGTATCTTACGGATCATCAATTGACAAATTACAATCACGATTCATCGATTGACCTGTGCAGTTGTGCTAAATCATAAATGATTACGATTGGCTTGCTTCAATTTGTAATTGTAATTGTTTTTATATATGTGAAATTGAAATTTTTTTGCAAAAATTTAACAAGCTAACAACGGCATAGCCAACCTAAAAAAATTTATAGAATACGATACCCTCCCTTTTGTGCACCCTAGGCAACTGCCTAGGTTGCCTAGGGTAAGACACCCCCCTATTTTCGGGTAGGTAAAAAAGGTAGAGGGTATGGGAGTGAGCCATATCGGCCGAGTTGGGGATCGAGATTAGGGTTAAGGGGTTTTTTTTGCTTCCCTTTCTTTTTTTGAATAAAATCTTATTTTTCTTTATTTGCGGGTTTTAGAATAGAAAACATAACAACTATTTTTTTACATGAATACCTCAAAGAATTTGCTTTGTAAAACCAGAAATTAGAAAACAAACCCCCCCACAGTTAACACATGGAGCTAAAATTAACTGCAACGAAACAATCAATTAAATTAGCTAAAAATGTACTAAAAGCATATTTCTTTGATAAAAAGCAGATGGATACTCTCATAAA
The DNA here is from genome assembly GCA_019776745.2 of Taxus chinensis. NCBI lineage: Eukaryota > Viridiplantae > Streptophyta > Pinopsida > Cupressales > Taxaceae > Taxus > Taxus chinensis. Next base: position 206,597,024 of record CM034147.1, read on the forward strand.
CACCTGCAAACAAATTTATATTGTTAAACAAGATAGTGATGAGGGCAATTTCTTTTTGAATCTTTAGAACACCTGCAAACAACTTGTAAAAACTACACAAATTAGAAATTTAGTGTGAAATAAATGAAACACGTGAATGACAAATGAAACACATGAATGAAAAAATGAAACAAATATGAAATAAGATGGGTGCGGTCCCACCAAACGCGCCAAAGTGAAAACAGGGGAAAACTAACTAAAATTTGAAGACAAACAAACAATGCAAACCTTCTTGTAGCTTTCTAGAGAAAACCTCAAGTAAGGTTAAGGAAGCTTAGCTAGTGTAACCTTGTGGAATATTGTGGGATGCAGATTTGTGGGTGCTCTTGAATGACCTCCAAAATGGGGATGTAATTTCCACGAACATAGATAAGAAAGCCTCCAATATGCAAATATTGGAGAGCAATTTGACAGAGTAATTTTATGTGAATCCAAGAGGATTCGTAAAAGGATGATCTTGTGTTTTATAGAGGTTAATTAGGTTGGAAGTTGGTTGAAATTGGTTGAATTCACATGCTAAAAATAGCATTTGATGGGACCGAATAGTTGCGGTAAGAATAAATGCCATTGAGGGGCAGTAAAATAATTAATTGGCAGAAGTTGCATCCGAAAAGGTGATTGTACGTGTAATTGAATTTCCCCCACCTTTCTAGGATTCTATAAGTGCAGTTGACTAGACTGGTGAAGTGGAGTCCATATGGAGTTGATTGGGATAAGGAAGTGGATTCCAAGTGGATATTATAATGTGCACACTAATTAATTGATCATTTGTTTAATAAATGATAATTAACCTATCTAATAGGGCTACTAAGGATTAATTTAATTAATTCAAAGGGGTGTAAGTGCATGACTAATCAATTTAATTAATCATTCGTAAAGTGGGGAATAACAGGATGTGTACTAGGATAAGATGGGAACAAGTTGCATAAATTTTGATGTGAGAAAAATGTCTCACGAATTGTATAATCAATTCCCCCTTACTATAAGGTTGTCATGGACACGCTCACTAGCTCCCAAACAATAATAAGATCACTACAATCTATATTGACTCCAAAAATAATCAAAAGGCTCCCAAAACGTAAAAATGACCTCCAAAACATGCAACAAACCTTCTAAAAAGATAAATAACCTCCACAATGGGTCACAACCCCACAGAAAAGATACCAACTCCAAAAATCGATCAGTGATAAAAAAAATCCAGTAACGATAGTTTTTGAATATATTTTAGCCCAATTAATTTAATTATTAAAAAATAAGTATAACTAAATAAAAGGGTTAAAAACTAGGTTACCTCTTGATTTAATTAATGACCTGATTAAATTTTAATTGACTTCTTAAAAAATTTCCTTCCCTTCAGAAATAACAAATCCAAATTTAAATTAATTAAAAGTTATATATATAAACATGCAAATCTTAATAACAAAAAGTGGGCTTGAAATGAATTTGGAGGGAAAGCAAAATAAAAAAAGGATTAAAGGCCAAAGAGGGATACATGATTACTAAGTGGAAGAGGTTGGGAGGGCTCGAGGGAGATCTCGGGAGAGAGATCTCAGGGCAGAGGGAAACATATGAAAAATGGTGGTATTTTGACAAACCATAGTAGATTCGTTTATAAGGTGGATGTTAAGCGATGCAGGATGAGGCCGAGGTGAGATATCTCAACGAGGAGACCGGAAGGGTTGACGACAATGGAGGGTCCATGGGTACGAGTTATGTAGGAGATCCGAGGCGGGTTGGTCGAGCCACAAGGTAACACAATGTGCACAAAGTTCAGATGGGAATGAAGAGTAAGCCAAGCGTCGAGTGAGATAAGTAACAAAGGCCAAGTCAGACAGAAACATGGCGAGCTTGAGGTGAGTCCATAGAGAAATTCAACACATAGGCACAAGAGGAAAACATGACCGAGGATCTCAATAAGCTCAGAAACGGCACATCAAGTTACCGGATACACACATTCGAACCAAGGAAGGGGGTTCGGGATGGGAGAAGCACCAAGACAAGGCCAAAAACGAACCCACAGAAAATCCAAACAAATGGTTGAGCTCAGATTAGGGATCGATGGGCGAGCTATGCATAGCTCATGGTGCAGGGATCAAGCTCGAGGAGCTCATTCATGAGCTTAATGGGAGATCTAAGATCATTGAGTGAGTTGGTAACGATGCAGAGCTCAGTGGGAGTTGAGGGAAGGTTGTGCCAAGGGAAAAGAAAGGTGATGAGAAAGTGCAGGGGGAGAGTATGGAGGCCAGCCATGTTGGGAGAGATTCAAAAAGGAAGAACTTAATTTAAAATAACCAAACAAAAACCAAAAACCATAAAAACCAAGATAAAATTGAATCAATGTAAGTAGAGCATAAATTAAAACCTGATTGAAAAACATGCACAAGAAACTAGTAAAACCACGAATCTGAGAGTAGTAAGTAATGGATTTGAATGAGTGACGTAAATCCCAACAAGGTGCTCTGATACCATGTGAGAGAATGTGAGTATGAGGATCAAGTGGAAAGGTGCATACATCAACCGAATTGTACTCGAACAGAACCATGATGTAGCTCCAAGTAGTAAAAAAACATTCAACCACCTTGAAATTGTGCATGCAAGAAACAGTTTTGATCGTTCCTATAGATCAGAAAAGAAGGTATAAAATAAGAGTGTTTTGTAACTCCCAATGTAAGACCTTATACCACCACAAGGGAGAAAAGAGTTACATTCTATAAATGGAAATTAACTCTTGTAGGACGCACTGATGGACACTAACATGTGTGATAAATTCTATGATGAAATATGTCATATCTCCTAATGACACCTAAGGCATATGACCTCACCTAAGGTGAGACGACTTACTGTGTGTGAGGGAAAAACCCAATAAGAGGAAAATGAAATCCCTCACACCAACAAATGGTGCATTTACGAATAAATTTTTAAGTATTCATTTATCTAGAGAACCTTACAACTCATGTTTATATGTTTATTCGTTGATGTATTGTCATTGGTTTGACCATCTCCCTTGGCTTCACCTATCATAACCCCCTTCAAATCCACTCGAGTTGTGATAACCTTGTGCCATGCATGAGAGGCTATATTGGAATATAATAGAAGGCTCCCATAGCCTTTAGTGTTCTCTATATAGATTGTGGACTATTACTCTTAGCTATGCCTAAGGCCCTAAACATCATGCATGTTTGCATACTCAATTTTTTTACTATAAAGTCAAATTTTCTAAAATACAATAATTCATATAAAATTTTTGGTCACTCAAGATGTTATAATGCAGATAAAATTATTGTGCATTTAAAAAAGATTGTCCATTTTATACATTATATGCAATGTATGTTAAATTTATTGTTAGCTTTATAATTTTATTATATTTTCTATCAACATGTCAATTACATCTTTGGGTGCAATTGTTAATATAAAAAAATGTCAAAAGAATCATTTTTTAATCTTTCAAATACAAACATTAAAACTAAAATCATAAGTGTATATTCTTATCCATTAAAATATTTTAAGGATAGGCTATGCAAGCGTGCTTGTTTATTTTATCTTCTTTGTGAAAATATTTTCACTTTCTTTTTCATTTGAGGATTTGTGTTCTTTCTACTTAATATTTTCAGCCTTTTAAATAAAAAAATGCATCATTATTTTATAATTAACTTTATTCTATATTAGTAATAATTAATATAATTATGAGAAAAGGATGATCTAAAAAATGTTTTACGTTTCTAAAACATGTCAATGAGAAAGGAAATTAAAGGACAAGAATCTAAAGTACGATGTATTGCATTCACCTTTCCTCCCCTATTAATAATACATATAGTCCCTTAATTTATAATTAAATTACCTTATTGTTAAATTTATTACATATTTAAAAATAAATTAAAATACAATAATAAAAATTTCACAAAATAAATAATTTAAAAAAAAAACTCAAACACCTCTATTTAATCATGTGTTTTTGCTCAAACCTAAGAACTATTGAATAATCATCCAGTACAATCACTACAATCATTTTAAAATAAATTTTGTGGATAGTTGTAACAGATCATTTAAACATCGTGTAAACTATTTATTGTGAAATCAAATCAAAATATTTTTCTCCAACAAGATATCATCAACCTCATAAATAATCCATATAAACAAAAATTGTGATGTAGCAAGTTCATGCCTAATTGTAGTTGTTCTGCATTTGTTGTAGCATATAAGATAGCGAGACATGATTTATTTATATAATTTTTAATTGTTTGTTAAGAATAATATGAAATAGTCATAAGAAACTCTGTAACCAATTAGAAATTGTGTCAGATTTTCCCATTTGCAACAAGATTTATTATATGGTCAAGGAATATATGTATAGTATAAAAGGCAATTACTACTAGAAATGAACTAGGCAATAAAAAAGCATAGACATTTTGAGATGTAATGAACAAGAACTAGTGTCCATAATCACATAAGTATGATTTTTGAATAATTGTAGTAATATAACAATGAAAGTAATTGTGTAAGAAACGACTTTGAAGGATGATTAATTAGGAGGATAACCTTTGTTTTTTTTTTATTATTGGCAAATAGTTTTTTGAAAGGGACTATACCCTTGAATACAAAAGAAGGCCTAAGAGCCGGAATAAGAGTGAGAAACAGAGAGAATGGATCAAAATCCAAGTGTTACAACGAAGCTCCAAGTAGCTCAGAAACAGCTACTCAACCGAGACAAAACAGCACAACAACAGCAAAAAAACAGCAAACCAACCGCAAAGAAACAGTAGAAAAACAACGAAAAACAGCAGAAGCTCCCAGAGCTACTTCTTGGTGGCTTTATCTATACTGATCTTTATTTTCTTCCAGGCATGAAACATACCCAAAGCAGTCATATGGGCAGCATCAGTCGTATCAAGCTCCTCAATGGTTCTTTTGCTTTCTTTTTCGTTGCCCCAAAGTGCAGCCGGGACACCGCTGAGGTTGGAAACACTTTTGGCATGGCCCTGGATGAACTCCTCAATCGCCCTAAAGGAAACGATGCTGTAATCATGTCTAGTCTTGGCCTTTCCTAAGCGGAGGTCTAAGGAGGTCAGCTTCTTGTATATGTCCTCAATCTGACTGCTATCAATGTTCCCCTCTTCCTCCCTGCTTTTCTTGCCTTTCTGCTTGGCAAGGTTCTTGACCTCATCCTTCAGCAAATTCATCTCAGCTTCTAAGGCCTCTAACCTCTTAGAAGAGCTATCCATCCGCACCTCCCGGGGACTGGCACTACTGATGTTCAGCAGGTCATGAGCAATCTCAAGGTCAAAAGGCTCCCTCTCCATCTCAAGGTTGAGCCTCCTGGAAGCCCTGGTGACTGGTCTCTTAGAGGTAGAGGCGAGGTGGGTGACGGGAGCAGCAGCAGGGGGAATGGAAGGAGAAGTTAGTGGAGCCGGCATGGGGGTGGCAGCAACTATGGAGGGGGCAGCAGCAGGGGCAGCAGGAGAAGCAGGGCTGGCAGCAGCAGAGCCCAACAAAGGGGGAGCCGGGCTAGGAGAGGAAGGAAGACCAAGGTACTTCAGAAGGCAGCATTTATGGATCAACAAAATAAGACCCTGATGCAAGGGAATCGCCCGGGTGTGCTTCTGAAACTCCAAAATGGAGCGTTCAAGGGAGTTCAACAGATAATGGGGGAAGCAAACCAATCGATTCCTACGGAAGTGGTTTAAAAAGATTAGATGTTTAGCAGGGACAGTGACAAACCTGCCTTCCAAGGAGATGAATCAAATCATCATACGAGTGACCTCATCATAGGGTGATGGAATTGAGCTAACAAGCAGGCCCGCTGTGCTAAAAGTGAGCTTCTCAGCTCCCTCCACAAATCTTCTTTCTTCAACCTCTTTGTCAACCCTTTTGATGAAGAAGCGGTACCCCTCCAAGCTAAGGTCGGTCGCTTCAGCAATGAGATCTTCATTGATTAAAATCTTCTGACCCCCATAGTCGACAGTCCTCTCTTTCCACTCCTTGGCAAAGCGAACAGATATGCTTTGGTCATGGCCCTGCACCTTATCAATGAAGTTGGTGAAGCCTCCTTTGTTGAGAGTGTTCCAAAGCTCTGTATTTTCCTTCCAATCGGGGTCAGCGCATGGCTCAATTTGGCAGGGAGGCCCTCCCATCTTCTCAGTGATATAATGGTTACAGCAATTTCTCAAATTTCTGTGTGCATAGCGAACTGTCCGCTTCTTGCTGTTGAAGGCCGCACAAAACTGAGAACTATAGCCGTTGTTCTTCTCACGAACGGCTGCGTAACGGCTGAACTGAGCCTGCGGGAAGTCGCGTATGAGAGTAACCCTTTCCCTGTCAACAATCACATTACATCTTTCATCGGTTTCCGAGGAGCTATGAATCCGGATAACAACAGCTGTAGTACACCCCGCATGCGCGATTTTCAAATTTAGATAACTCCACTTGAAGGCAATTCTCATATTTTGTAGATCTGAAAAAATCAGATTTTTTTTGTTATATGACATGAAATTAGTCACTTCAAAACCAAAGGTCAATCAAACACTTAAAAAAAAATTCAGTAATTTGTATTTGTTTAAAAAATGATTGAAAAACTAAACATAAGAAAGAAGAATAAAAGTTTTAGTGTTGACTAGTTAGAAAACAAAAGTATTTAATTTGAGTGAATGGTATAGTATTTTATGGATTTTAAAATGATTATTCATAAAAATCATTATAAGATGATTTAAACATATATGAATGAAAATATCAAAAATTAATTATCTAATAATAAAATTTTAATGTCATTATAAGATGATTTAAACATATATGAATGAAAATATCAAAAATTAATTATCTAATAATAAAATTTTAATGATCAAATTTGTACATAAAAATAATTTTTGATATAATATGAGGGTTAATATAACTTAAAATAGATCTTGATGATAAATGCATGCTTTTGTTGAAGTGCAATGATGTTAATGCAACCTCTGTGTTCAAATTTTTGACGAAAAATTGGAAAATTTTACAACATTGTAATTGTTTTTTTTTTTAAGATATGAATACAAAATATAACAAATTATGAATAGTTGAATTTGGCGTGAGTCTCTTGAAACCTCCTTCAAAGACGTCTTAAAAAGCAAGGAATCCTCCATGAAACCTGCAGACATCACCCCATGTATTACATTTGGGGAAGATGTCTTTTCATATATGTAATGATATTTTTAATAATAAATGCAAGCTCTTTTCTAGATGTAATGTCATTAAATATAGTGTTAAATGTCATGTTTTTTAATAGTTGTTTGGAAAAAAATAAAAATAAAATTATGGAATAAGATCTCAAAATAGTCATATCATTGTAAAGTCACCAATAAAAGCAAAGATAAAAAAATATGATTACAAATATAAAAAAATGTTGTAGCTGAAAATTGTTTTTCATATATCCAATCAAGGGTGGGTTATCAACAAAAAGAAAAAATCTACCACTCTGAAGGGTAACGCTTCGCCTTGTTGATGATAAATGCATGCTTTTGTTGAAGTGCAATGTTATTAAATATGGTGTCAAATGTTATGTTGTTAATATTTGTTTGGAAAAATTAAAAAAATTGTGGAATGGAATAAGGCCTAAAAATGATCATGTCATTATAAAACAACCAATGCATACAAAGATTAATGATTTATTATATAATCATAATATTGCAAATTGATATATTCAATATCTTAATAATAGAAATATTGACTCTAGCAAAAACAATCTGAAATATAATTAACGTAAAATTGTTAAATTAATAAAATAGACTGAAAGGTATAGTACCCTGCCAAAGGCAAGAACTAATAATTCGTACCTTATCTAGTTTGAAATTTTTATATTTCCAAAATAAAAATTTTGATTACAAAGCCATCATTGTCATCATTTGAACTCATATGTTTCATAGCATCATCTTGATTTTCTTAAACCAAACCAACTTTTTTCAAAAATGATTATCTAAAAGGAAGAGTTTGAATATCATTTTGTTTTTTGAGTTTGTACTAATAATAAATCTAGTTCTATAATGATGAATATCCACCATAACTATTATGTATCATGAGTAATAAAACTTAGAACGAAATGAACTAATAACCACTTTATCACGGAGATATTCTCATTGAAATTGAAAATCAAATATAAACTGAAATCGATAGTTGGAAATCATAACATAACATGTGATTCGGCACATTCATTTTTATTATACCACAGGGGTTTCTTCTTATGAACTTTAGGTTTGATGATGATCTCCAAAGTAATACTTTTATGTTATTTGTTTTTGTCCATGTTTTAATAATTATGCTGGTGGTTCTCTAATAAATTTTGTGTTGCTATTAATGTATAAATCAATAATTTTATATGATGAATATTGTTATTTTTTTATAGAAAGTTTGAATAATATTATATCACATATATTATTTTTTTTCTACAGATCTTTAATATAATAATTATGTAAGGATTTTTAATATTTTTTAATAATATAGAAAAATATTGATTTGACATATTAAATTTGACATTCCTTTGATTACCACACGGTGGTTTCAATATTAAATTTAAATTCTATTTAACTATTGTTTGGAAATAAAAAACTTCTACATTACATTTTTCGCTTCCGTATTAACCACTTGGATACTAGCTCCAAGTGAGGAGGTGCCTTGTGGCACGACCTTAGGTTTGTCATCCGTTGGCCCTTGCGAGAAGATTCAACCTTAAATTTGTTTCCCATTGATTGTTGCTTGGACATTGATACTCTTACTTACGGAAGTTATTTGAAAAATAATAATAAATCTTGTCTTGGGTATAGTGGTATGGGAATCGCCTTGGTGTGATCACTTTCCAAAGGATCTGCATTTGAGGTTACCTCCTTCAACACGATTCAATTAAAAGAAAATGTCAAAAGCTTGTGTGTTATGTGATTAAATCCACATTAACTAATTTTATTAAATAAAACATTAAATCATTTAAAACTTACGTATGTATGAGTGAAAGAAGTGTAAGAGAATTAAAATGTAACATAGAAATATGCATTCCCAACAAAATAAGGGTTTTAAACATTATTCAATAAATAATGAGTTGTTTGATGTTATTTTAAAATTAAAAGGGTGTAAATAGAAAGATGTGTCCATCGTGGATAACCACCATCTCAACCCTATAAAAAGGGCAAGGGGGGATTAATCCCTAAGTAGACTAGGCAACTACCTAGGGCACCAACATTGAGGGGGCGCCTAAATATAAATATTTTCATAATTTTTAGCTATTATAAGATCTTAACATTAATGTTTTTAGCATAAGTCAATATTAATTGACCCTTTTATTGACATTATTATAAAATAATATAAATTTCATTCATAAAATAAAACATTACTGTTTGGAAGTAAAAATAAAATACATATGTTTAAGCTCATATGATTTTGTTGATATTGCTGCCCATTCTCTAATGCAGATCCAAATAATTTAAGTGTATAATTTTTATCACTATTCATAATATTATGGGGGAAATATATCTTTTTAATGGAGGAATCACTAGGTTTGGTCTAGATACCACTCTTCACAAAACCATGGGAGGTACCTAAAAAAATTATTGCTTTGAAAAAAATGGTGTTTTGTTTAGTTTTGAGTCTCATTGATTCCCCTACTTGATATTGTTAAATAATATGATTAACAAACTTTATATAAAAATTAAATTATACTTTTTGCATGTTAAGAACCTCTTGTGATTAATTCTCTCCATCCATGGATTTTTAGTTATCTTTATTTGATAATTTTATAGGATATTTTTATTCTTTTTGAATACCAATTTCTCTGAATTGGTGATTTAGTATGATCCTTATGCAAATTTTACAATAGGATAATGTACATAGTTATTATTTATTTATTTGAAGGGAATACATTATTAATTAAAATTATAAAAAGGGTGTCTAATTCAATTATTGCCTAGGGCGCTCCTAACCTTTAATTCGACCCTAAAAAAGGGGAGTAAAATATTGCAAATGAGATATGTGAATGTAAGGAAATTTTATGTAATGAAAAGAATAATAAAGACATTGAAAACAAGGTAAGGAAGAAGACCAAGACACTCTTAATAGTGGTGAGATAGGGTCCACATAGTAGGCATAAGCAGAGGCATAGAATGCACTCCTTAGAGTACTAACTAGGGCTAGTGAATGCAGTTATTGCATTGTGATGCAAGTTTGTATCTAATACTCATTTTTTGGGTGTGGTTGTGGCTCTAGTTACCTTGGAAAATATCTTTTGAATAAGCTTGCTAGATATGCATTTAAACCTTAAATTATTAATAAAGTTATAGTTAGATGCTTTGTTATTTGTTGTAGAAAATCTTTCATCATATGTTTAAGCTAGTTTTTTATTAATTATTTATATGTTTATTGTATTAAATTCTACTAGGGATTGTACACATCACATTTGGTATCAAAGAGAGGTCCTTGAGGAAGTGGGTGATAAGTGGATAAAAAATAAATAAACATTTTATGATTTTTTTCAAGTGACATTAAGGTATTAAAAATTGCCACCTCCAATTCCTAGTTTGTAATATTTACATAATATTTAATTATTAAATTATCCTACTATTTAATTTATCCCGGTCCTTAACAAAATTATTTCTTACCATCAAAAGAATTATAATACAAAATATAATGAAATTATTAGTGAATGTATTTTAATCCATTGCTATGAAAAATAATTATAATAAAACCCTTGAAATTGATATCTCTAGTCATATTGAACTTTGGGTATAATAATGTATCTCTTTCACCTACTTAATATAATGAGTTTTCCTAGAAATTATGAAAGAATAATCATATTTTTCCATTTTAATTGTATTTATATTGTTTGTATATTGTGTCTAGATTTAGTTGTTCATTTGCTCTCGACCACACCAAAAGAGGTATTAATATAATGAAATTATTAATGGATGTATTTTAATCCATGTGCTATGAAAACTAATTATAATTAAAACCTTGAAATTGACATCTCTAGTCATATTGAACTTAAAGGTATAATAATATATCTCTTTCACCTACTTAATATAATGAGTTTTCCTAGAAATTATGAAAGAATAATCGTATTTTTCCATTTTAATTGTATTTATGTTGTTTGTATATTGTGTCTAAATTTAGTTGTTCATTTGCTCTTGACCACACCAAAAGAGGTATTAATGTAATGAAATTATTAATGGATGTATTTTAATCCATGTGCTATGAAAAATAATTATAATAAAAACCTTGAAATTGACATCTCTAGTCATATTGAACTTAGGGTATAATAATATATCTCTTTCACCTACTTAATATAATGAGTTTTCCTAAAAATTATGAAAGAATAATCGTATTTTTCCATTTTAATAGTATTCATGTTGTCTCTATATTGTGTCTAGATTTAGTTGTTCATTTGTTCTCCACCACACCGAAGGAGGTAGCGGATATACTTTGTCTAGTCCAAAAAAAAAAAATTACAATATTATCTCTTGTTGAAAAAGGTAGGAAAACCACAAATTTAGCAATTTGAGTGGTCACAATGTCTCTTTTGAGAATGGTAGAGAATGGTAGGGTAAACTTCAAAATTACCCTTTCAACACAAATCCCCTTTCAGCCTGAATGTGCTTAAACTATGGGAATGTATATACCCTACTCACTCCCATATAAAACCTGTCCGGGATGGAAAATCTTTATCATTACGCACAATTACGTGTATATCATAGTTTGCAACTTGTCTTTTCTTGAAGGTTTTTCATAGAATCAATCAGCCACCGAGAATTTGTCTAAAGATTAAGATCTCATTATCTTTTCTTCCACAGGTCATTTCTACAGTTGAAGAAGGATGATGACCTATATAAGGTGAATAAATCACCATACATTTAATATTCTATTGCAAATCTTGTAACTGATAGTATTGCTTGATTTAAACATCTTGTCAAGTTTTAAACATTATCAACCTGAAAAGTAAGACTACACTGCAAATTTTGGAAAAGTTCAAAACAAAACTATTATTCTACTAATGAAGAATGTTCAGAATAATGAGCTTCAATGAACAGAAAATTTTGTTAAACTGCATGTTAAATATTGCCCTGCAAATTTCAATGAACTTAATACAATCGTATAGCAAGTTCTACAAAAAAGACACTCTTGAAAATTTCAACAGAACAAATGACTGACATTGGCCAATTTCCATGATCCATTATTTCAAACACAATCATTTACACATCTCATACATGGTGTGCATCCAAAGAACTTTATTGCTGGCCAGGGCAGATGTGGGCTTCACCACTAAACAGTATATGGAAGGAACAGACAATAAAAATCAACTTCTACATCTCAATGAACATAGACAAGAGGGATTGAAAGGACAAGGGATTTAAGGATTGAAAGGACAAGGGATAATTAAATCTGCCAATCACCCTTAATCCAACTTCCAACCAGACAGCACCCACTGATCTCTTCTTCGTTATCACAATATTTCTTCACAGCTTCAGTAGTATACTTGAGTTTTCTTGTACTATGCTTATAGTGGGCATTCATGAAAATATCAAAAATAGTACAGACCTATCAAAAAAATTTGAAGGAATCAATAATATCTGATTTAATTCTAAAACCCCACTAATTTTGGGTGTCAACTTCGAGTAAAGTCCATCCCCTGCTCGAAGTATGCCATTCCTTCTAAACCAAAAATATCCCATATGGATTTCAAGTTATGGATCTCATAAAATGCATCTCACACTGTCCTGAAAGTCAAGCAGATCTTAACTTAGGCCTGTTGCAGGCTTTACCACATATATAATCTTCCCCCCTTTACCACCTCTGTTCGCAACACCCATATAATTATTACTTGAGATGCCCACTATCCTGTCATCGGACAAATGAACTTGAATCCGAATTTATTTGGGACATACATAGCTCTAAACATGACTTCTCGCATAAGTAACAGTATTTATGCACGAGAAGTGCTATCCCTTCCGGAACTATACCATGTACTTATCCATCTAAAAAGAATGAGAAGATACAATCTATACATAAGTAACTGAACTCACATCTGGCTTGATCTGCCACAGAGAATGTAGTAGCAAACAAACAAGGTAACGTTCATCTTATTTGGTACTAGGAGTTGGGTACAAATGTTCCAATATATCCAAATCCCATCACAAAGAATGCCGCAGCTTGCAGATAGAGATAGATGTAGAAGTGGTTCTTCCCAAATGCAAGATCATAAGATGCACAGAAGAAAAGATAAACACCAGTCAAAAGTTCCAAGACGTACAGCCTGCAAAAATGCAAAAAGCACAGAACTTAAATATAAGGAATGAACTAGAATGGGATGTTCTGCTAATGTAAAAACAATAAACACATGGCAAACTAAAAACTAATTGCAAAATTAGGTGCAACTCATAGAGGAATTACCTTTCTCCTATTCTTGAGCGAGATTTCTTGACCTGTTTTGCTGATTTATGCTTTAAGGCATCTCCAAGCTTCTCTGTCACAACCCACTCATTGACTCGGCCAGCTTCCAATAACCCAATGATGGTTGCCTTAGTCCGATGCAGAGACATCACATTTTCAAACAAGATCCAGAAAACAAGCAGATGCAGAGACCTGAAAAAACGAATATTGTTGAGTTGTCTTACCATGCAAGATGAAAAAAAATCTTTTCCAGTTATGCCGTTGACATGAGGAATTTATCTTCTTAGTCCTATGTTCAGGAAAATTGATAAAACATAATGTAGGGGAGGAAAAGAAAATCAGGAGACTTACCTGGGAGTGCTTACAGCATTGAGTAGAGTGATGATTGAAGGAATGTAAACAGCACCCCATTTTGGTATGGTGACTTCCGGAACTAAAACGGTTGCAGGAATAACAACACAGTAAAAGGTGAATGTGACAATGTGTGCAACTATCTTCCTTACGAAGAAGAATGCATAGATAACATGAAATTTCTTCAATGGTGATACTTTCTGCAAATTCAAACAAATACAACCAGCATCACCAATAGTTCAAGTCTTGACCAGTATTCCTTAGCCCAAGTAACTCATCTCATAGGTCTTGAAAGAATTTGATTAATTGAATGAAAATGATGCGAGACAAAAAAAAGGCAGTAACTGACCTTATTTCTAATAATCTCCATGACCATCTTTCTGAACAAATTTGCAGGGCCACAAGACCAGCGGTGCTGCTGATAGCGGTATGCTTTGAAAGTGCTAGGCAATTCATTCTTGACCTGTAAGAATTTTAAAAAACTTTCTATGATCAATGGATGAACTTCACAATAACTGCCAAATTGAAATAACAATGCCGTAATTTTTATACAACCAAACATCATAATTTTACAGGAAACTATTATTCTGGATTCAAAAGCTAGCAACTCACTGAAAGATCGCCGATGAAAACAAACTTCCATCCCTTCAAGCTTGCTCGAACAGCCAAATCCATATCTTCCACTGTTGTGCGGTCTTTCCAACCACCGGCTTCATTTAGAGCATTGATGCGCCAAACCCCGGCAGTGCCTGGTTAGTCCACATATCATTCACATGATTTAGTCTGATTAATTCAGTCAAATTTCCTCCTAAACCTTATAGATCTCTTTAAAGTTAATATCTACACAACTATGCAAATGAATGACTACCCCGGGGACTGAAGAGCAATAAATGCACCAGTACATAAATGTGAATCCCACCATAACAGAGATGTATATACTAAATTAGAATGGCTATATTAGAAACACCAAATTATGGACCAAATTATAGCACATTCACTGCATTTTAGAACCCGGGATAGTCCTCGCCTTTGCAAAACAATGTAAGGCATTGCATAACATTTTTTCATGGATTCTCCTTGGCCCTCAACTGCTAAAAAGAAGGTCACATAGAAAATAGTACTCTTCAATATCTGTATACTTACCATTGAAGCCAAAGAAGGCATGAGTAGAAGAGCCCACCTCTTGCTCCACGGTGAAATGATAATCCAGGGACATTTCTTGCATCCTAGTCATCAAGCACTCGTCCGAATTCACTGCATAAACCACCAACCCAATTAGCAGACACTCAAAACTGCAGAAGCCGATCCGAAAACCTAAAAAAATCTTGTAAAAATCCAGACTAGTATAAGAAAATTCATTCGGAATTGAGTGCAGAAGAAGGCACTTATCTGCATTCACAGTAAAAAACCGACGAAAACAGACACCCTGACCCAAAGCTTCACAATCCAATTATCAGACATCACCACATCTAATTACAATCCAGAATAAAATAAGGAAACTCATTCAGAATTGGGTGCAGAAGTAAGCATTTTCCCATATTCACTGCAAAAAGCCCAACACTCATAAACAGATACCCTAAACTTCACACAATCCAATCAAAGACATCATCAGTTTTAATTACAGTCCCTCCCAAGATAAGAAAATCCATTCAGAAGTATGCAGAGGCAAGCACTTGTCCACATTCGCTGCAAAATAACAGAGTCCCACACAAACAGAGACCCCACAACCTCACATTGTAATACAGCAAGTATTTGTCAGCATTCGCTGAACAGAACCAAACACATAAACAGAGACGAAAAACCTCAAACGTGACACAATAAGAATCTGATTAGAACCCAAGCCCGAATAAAATAAATCATACCCCATACCGCGTAAACAGACACCCAAAACTTCAGTCCAATAAAAAATACCTCATCAAATTTTATAAAACATCAATCCAGTTAAAAAAACATCATCAAATTTTACAAAACATTAAAACCAAAATTAAAAAATCAGTTCAGAATTGGGTGCAGAGAAAGCCAATTTTCCGCATTAGTGCAAAAACCCTAACCCACATAGACAGACACCCAAAAACTTCACCGTCAAATAAAAATGTATCTTCAAATCCAATTATAATCCAGACCACAATAAGTAAACTAAACACCACCGTACAAAGGTGGATTTGCCTCGGATGTTTGACAGTCCACCAGAGATCGAATCCTGCACAGTGCACTGCATACTGCTAGGGCCCAACATCCCAAAAAGCTCCATTAAAAGATCATTCAAGAAAGATCTGCAGTCTGCACCTCTGGAAGCCATTGTTAGCTGTTTGCCAACATTGAATATTAACTGTTTTGTACAAGTGGGACCAAAAACAGGGTACTTTTTAATCTGTTTAGAAACAATATTATTTGACCGTTCATTTACTGTGGATTAAATGCCCACCGACACTATTAGGATTCAATATTCGATAATTTGACCCACGAGGAACAATAAAGAGCAGCAGGGAGGGACCCTCTGTACATGGACATATTCAACGTGGAAGCTTTGAAATATGTACCCACCCAGTCTCGCCACTCATTGCGCATCGGGAGAATAATCTCTGGGATTTTTTTATTTCATAGATGTGGACAACTCATAATGGAAAAAACTACCACTTTGTCTTGTTGGACGAACCAAAAAGCTTCAGTGCCCACATAGTAAAACGTTCGACTCTTGTTGGGACAATAATCACAACATTTTCTTGTCTGACTACACATCCTGGCTGAATACGATTGTCACATGCATTTCCAAAAAATTCCATTAAGAACACCCATCACAGTAAAACACCCCTCACACGAATAATAGTACTGTTGAATTTTGCGTTGTCACATTACAACATTAACACCCGTTAAAAAAATCACTCAAAATTTTTTAGTATTTTGAACGTTGTTACTTTCGGGACTTAATACCGCTAAATATAGAATATTTGGCAAGGTGCAGAGATTGAGACATTGATGTCTTTGCCTTTTAACATGTTTGACGTAAGACTTTGTTCCAAGAATTTGATATTGAAATCCACATGGCTGACATGGACATCATCTTATGGAATATTTTCCACAGAATACTGGGGGTTCAGTTCCACGAATGTGGCCGGGAATGGGGCTTTCCCATGAATAAGCCATTAGTCCTCTGGATACCTAATCAGTTACGGCCTGTTCACAATCAGTTTGGAATA
This sequence comes from Taxus chinensis, assembly GCA_019776745.2. Taxonomy (NCBI): domain Eukaryota; kingdom Viridiplantae; phylum Streptophyta; class Pinopsida; order Cupressales; family Taxaceae; genus Taxus; species Taxus chinensis. The sequence continues at coordinate 206,614,003 of CM034147.1, forward strand.
GGTCTAAGTGCAACGTGTCATTGGCATCAAGAAAAATAAGGGAACTTCCTTTCATAATAGAAGGTTCATGATCAGAAAAAAATCGAAATCAAAATCAAGAAAAAGTAGAAGTAGCGGATTTGGACCAGTTGTTTTGGTGTATTTGACTGGCTAAATGGATCCTAAGAAAAAAGACCAAGCAAAAAGATGACCCTGACAAAGCACCCACTTTAGTTGGTTTGGTGGTTGTTGGAGTTGGGAACTTGGCAAGCACCCAGGAAAGTCATGGCCAGTGGCCACATGGATGGCCAAAAATCATATATATATCCAAGAGATCTAAGCTGGGTTTTCAGTAAAGCGCCCACTGTAATTACTGTAGCGTTTGTTTAATGATGGGTAAACTTGCAGATAATGGAAATAGCAAAGAAATTGCAGTCTGCCTGCATTTGGTGCTCAATTAGACAATTGGCAGTTTTTCTACGAGTTTAAAGTATAATAAGTGAAAAAGATAATCCTAAATCCCCATAAAGAGGTGTCACAAGTAGATAGATTGCAAGAAAAGTTGGCAGGACAAGGGTATGTGGCAAAGAAAAGGGCAGGTTGATGGATGTGGATCGTTGATTCCGTAAGGTGTTTTTGGCCAATATGGTAAGATGGTGCCAAGGGTCTTCCTGCATAAACCCGACCTGCACTATGCTCTGAGAAACTGCAAGATTCACCTGAACTTGTCTAGTAACCATTGATTACCTGGTTCCAAAAGATGACTAACCCAAAGGGTTTATCTAACTGAGGTTAAGCCAAATTCCATTCATGTACTTGCTCATTCAATGGGAATCCGGTGCTACCCACTAGGAGCAGGAAAAGGTAGATGCCCAAAAAAGTAAGGCCCTCATGCATCACACATCACATCACATCACATCATGTCAACACCTCACCAATTAAGACAATGTTAAAGCTTAAATCCCCCAAGTGAAAATAAAAAGTATGAAAACCATAAAAATTACAATGTAAATCTTAGCACAATAACTACTCACCAAATTTCCAGCGAGCTTGAACCAAGCCCAATTCAGTATTGTGTATCAGGAAAGGGATTGTTCTCCACAAGTAGTCTGGCTCTGGTTGGAAATCTGCATCAAATATAGCTACAAAATCACAATCCTTAACATAACCCCTCCTCATTCCCTCCTTCAGAGCACCGGCCTTGTAGCCATTCCTGTTGTCTCTGACTTCATACTTGATGTTTATGCCTTTGCTAGCCCACCTCTGGCACTCCATCATCACCATATCCTGCATCACATGAAAAATGAATCAAGGCATCAGAAATAAATACCAGTTAAAAGGCAGCTATGTAAATTTAAACCATACTCAATGCAGCTATGACATTGCAAGATAACAATGTATTTATACAACAATAGATTAAAAGAATAACTATTCCATTGTAGCCTAAAATTTTGCAGTCAACTGCCGCTGCTGGGCATGACATATAAGTGCAACAAACAGATTTACTCCACTAAAGACAGGTTTAAAAAGTGAGCAACAAATGATACTAATTGAAGGGCCTACATTTTATACAGTTATATCATACAATTGAAAACAAAGAATTACTCAAAAGGTCTAAATTTATGCAATATCCTTGACCAAATGCTGGAAAATATGCATTACAGAAGTCCTTTGGACAAAAATATCGCAGAGACCTTAATAGTTGGATCAGTGGAATCATCTAGGACTTGGATAATGATGCGGTCTGAAGGCCATGAGAGACCACATGCTGCTCCAATGGAAAGTTGGTACACCTGCATCCATTCATTCATTCAGTAAAGACATGTCAGTCGATGTATATACTACATCCTGCATATATGTTCAAACATTTTTAGCACATTTCACACACACTTGCTACAAACACATTAAAAATCCAAGAATTAGATGCATATTCAAAACCCAAGTAGGAGATCTAGACCTCTCTCTCGTTATACATAGGAATCTGCACCAGAACCATGGGATAAGCACTGTTCCCAAGTTCTATATCATCCTTGATGGGCTCCCATCTGTATCTTTTCTCAGGCCTTTTACCAAAAAATTTCACCAAGACTTTCACCACAGTCATGTACACCCTCTCCACAAACAACATCACGGACATGGCCAAACAAATAACAACTGCAAGTTTCAGCACTGGAACAATAATGGGTGTTCTTATCTGTTCCCATATCAATGCAAGTTGCTCAGTCATATCATCTCTGGCACCTTGAAAAGTCTCTGGAATGAGACCAGAACTAGACAACCGATCCATAGTGGATGAATATATGTATCAGCAAGGACAAAAATGCTCTCAAATGCAATATATGATGTCCCAAGTGTGGATCCGGGCACCAATCCGGGCACCAAGTATTGCGGGATCTTAAGATCTTATTATTTTTCTACAATCCCATGACCGAATGTAGAGAAAAAAAGTGATATTTCTAGGCCTGACAGTGATATTTCATCTATTGAAAAGTGAATTCTGCAATGTGGGTGTTGCAGAACATTAAGCCCAAGTCAAATGCTTCCACTGGGAACATGAAGATCTCCACACCCTTTTTGGATTTACACATGCACAAACCAGGCCTTCAATCCTTCCAAACGGAAGAACAGTGCATTTGATTAAATATCCCCTGCTGTAATGCCCCTTGCTACCACGTGGGCATTAGTGGTAGTCCTAACTCGCCTTATTGGACCTTACAACTCACACCCACAAGCATAAAACAAACTACATTAACTAGAGAGTCTGCAGAAGCAATGCTGCTGCTGCTTCTGCTTTTGCTTGTACTTGCTCCACAGACTGCTTTGTGCATTGCACAACTTGCAGCCTTATGTAGTAATGGAGACACCAAATGCCTGCAGTCACTGATAGTCTCTGGCCAACTGCTGTGATTACCCAAGCTAAACTAACATGGCTTGATTTCTAAGACTGGCAAGGTGGCCTAGATTCAGCCAACCACCCCTCAATTTACTTTACTTTTGCCTAGTCAGATTTCATTCATGTAATAACTTGATGATCATGGTGGGTAGGGAGAGAGAAACAAATGCAAGAAAATACAGGGCATAAGAACAAGATGGGTCCCCTAAGTCCCCTCCTTTTCATTGACAAATCCCAATGCCATCAATTCCCTAGTTACACCCACATACCACTGTAATCAACCATATAAATCTAAGACCACTCTTGATTTTATTTATTATTACTTTATCCTAATTGATTATGAGATGCTTCTCCATAATTATTGCCAATGGATTTAAAAGAAGGGGTAATGCTAAAATTCAAGGTAACCGTGTCATTGGTAAGAGATAATGATAATGGTAATAATAGGACGAGGATTAATGTTGTGGGATGATGAGGGCAAGAAAATAGGAGGATGTTATTAAATTCTAATATTTTAAAATAAATGAAGTCTTGTGATGATGGATTATAGGTTTGTGATTTAGGGTTAAATAAATTTTATGTTATTTTAAATTTGTTTTTTAATAAAATAATTTGAAATTAGAAATTGTATGTGAATGGTGCAATATAGATGTTGAAGGGGATGTGTAGAACAAGGAAAAATATTGGAGGAAACCTATGTGAAACTATTCTTTCTTATGACTAGGGACTTGAACCATGTGTCATTTTTGTCAATCGTTTGAAGGAGAAAGGGGGTGTGGTGTTGAGATCGTCAAGGCAACGTACTTTGGAGAGGTCTCAGAAATAAATGAGTGGTAGATCAATATTGTCAATGTCAATAGTTGTTATCTGTAATGTCATCCCTTGTGATTTGTGAATAATTAGAGTGCACATATATTTAAGAGGACTTTGTATGCACATGTATCGAGACACTTCAAAGATAGGGACATGCGGAGTGGGCTCGACATACCATGTTGAGTCAATGTAGTACTTGAATCTGATAACCACAAAACATGGTCAACAAGGTGGATTTTAAGCCTTTCTCCATCCTTGCCCAAACAACAACAAATATCAGACACAAGAGTTTTCTTTGCGGATTTGCAGTTGACACTTCCTCCTTAATAGCTTGGGATCTTGACACTCATTAAATTTGAAGCATTGCCACGAGTATCTATATCAGGCAAGGTTTTAAGGCCCACCACTATTTCGTTCACTTTGATATTGCTAGCAATGTTATCATTAAGGTTTGAACACATGACCTTGCGTTGTTCTTATAGTGATTACATAGCCAGTTTAGTCGATAAATAGAGGATAACACTAATTAGTCTTTGAGTGGCACCCATTGGTGTACTGCGTGGAGAGGCGAGTCGACTGGTCACATTGTAATCTCCTTCCCCATCACCTGCAGAAAAGGAAACTTACATATGTTCAAATCCCAAAAGTTTTGCATATGTTAGATACGAAAACTCTACATTTAGGGTTCCTTTGATGACGTCATCTATTAACAAGCACCAACACAAAACCTCAACTAGGCATTTCCCTAACACGTGTTAAACACAACCACTAAGACTCTCGTTTGGAAATGTCTATTGACACAATTAATGTTTGAGGCATTGGCAAAAGAGAAAATTTAATTTTTGTGTACATTCATGGGTCATCCTTCAATGTTATAGCTCATCCAAGGTAATAAATAAGGAACACTTCAATTTGAAGATTATGATTCGATTGATCAGTTTGAAGATTATAATTCAGTTTATTTATCATGGCACTTTGTATTTGTTTGAGATTTATTAGTTTAGTTTTAGTGGTGTGGGACATGGATTTGGGAGGGGAGATGTTATGTCAGCATATCCATCACCGAATTGAAATGAAAATGAAAACATTGGAGTTTTCATCTCATGTCTAAGTGGCAATGGTATAAAATGTGGCATTAGGAGGCTCATTAGCATCATCATCTATCATCACTAGCAAATTATGATTCCATAGTCAAATTTGCTCTTCAAAATTTGCTATATGTGAAATCAAGTGTGCTCAAACCATGCGCTCTAATTATCTTGGAGAGGAGGGAGCATGCAGTGATGTTGTTGCACTGTTGCATACAACACGGGTATGATATTTGTGTGCTCAACAAAGACCACTACTACAAGGGTCTTTCCCCTACCTCTCGCACCCCCATTTTCACCATCATCAATCTCATGAAATTAGATGCGGCATAAGGTCGATATAAATTCCAAGATGCCACAAGTGGAGCTCAATGCATCTTTATGATTGTATACAAGACTGAGGATAAGATTTTATATGATAGAAAGGTAGAATTTATCTTTCAATCAAAAGTTTTATATTGAGACTCCATATGATTTCTTATGTTGCTGAGTGCAAATTGCTCTCTAATTTACAAGGAGGGTAATCTACTAATAAACCCATCAAAGTGTATTATGTAATGTCCATAGATCTATGAAATCAATAATAAAATTTTACAAGTGCTTTAGGGTGAGAAACACAAAAAACTGTGTAAGACATTTTCGTAAGTATGTATAACTCTCATTAATGCTCTCCAATAAGTACATTCTACAAAACTTCATCATTCCTCCGTTGAATTTTTTACATGCAACTTTATTGCCTAGTAACATAGGTTGTCGATCCAAATCTTAGAACAAATAATTTAACCTAAATGGTCAAGTAGACTGTTAATTAGGGGGAGAGGGGTTTAATGATCAGGCTATTAGATTTCGAGGCATGTGTCTAATTGAAGACACACATGGTTCCCATCCTATTGCCATATGTCCTCACAAATGCCTTAAAATATGTCGAATTGCATATTTATCATGTCACAACACATATATGCCCAAACATATTCTCTTCTTATGTCTGAGTGTAGTTAAGAATTTTGATGCTTTTAGGATGGAAGACATGATCTCAAAAGCCGTGAATGTATGTTTTATGATTAATGGAAAAACTCGATGTATCATATACATCAATGCATAAAAGGATTTTGTTGACCTTCTTTTTAACATTCTTATTTTCCCCATATGTTCTGCGCTCAAACTATTTTATGCATCCAAATTCTCTAAGAAAGTTTCATGTGTCACCAATCTCTATAATAACATGAGAACATTGCCCTCTCAATCCATATCTATAAATAAATTGGAGTTACTGGACCAAACATTTTTATTTGTGTATGTTAATAACACACTTAAGATTGAAGCCAAAATTTATTGTGTTTGCACAAATGTTTCTCATAATCTAAATGTTAGTCACAATATCGACATCAACAACAAAGGGAAATGTGTGTGCAGAAATACTGACATCCACATTTTTCAATTTAGGTAAAATAACAATGTCAACTAGGGTGGTGCAAGAAGTAACAAGACTGTAACCCAAGAAAGTGGTTATGTGAAGAAGACAATAACATTTTTAATAATTGTCAAGGTTTTCGATTAGATGACTATTAATTTTTGGGGAAATATGATGGCATGTATGTCACCAATCTCTATAACAACATGGGAAGAGTGCCATCGTAATTCATGTTTGTCGATAAATTGGAGTTGTTGGAACCAATTTTTTTATTTGTGTACACTAATAACACCCTTAGACTTGAAGCTATAATTTACTATGTTTGCACACATGTTTCCCATCATCCAAAGATTAGTCATAGTATCGACACCAAAACAAAGGAAAATGTGTGTGTGGAAATACCGACACCCGTACTATACTATATTATTACTAAGTTCCATTTTTTAAAATTGAGAGATGATAAGATCAAATTAAGGTAAGATAAGATGACTATTTTCATCACATAGTCTAGTCTTGTTTTGTTTTTTATGATGTGGTTATTTTTTTAAAAATAAATAAATGTAATCTCTATGTGTGTGTGGTGGAGGTTTAAGACTTGTTTGGAGTGGCACATGTTATTAGTGTGATTTGATTTATGATATATTTATTATTGGAATCTCCCTTAAGTGGAGGTCCATTAGTATGATTTGATCTAAGATCTATTTACTATGTAAATATAAATCCTTGCCAAAACACTAAACTAGGATGCTTGATAAGACACTTAGAATTTTTCTATTATGTGTACCCTCCTTCAAATGAAGGTTTTATAACATAAAATTGTTATAAATTTAACCCTTTCATATAAAAAGATATTCTTAAAAGAATGATCACTTATGAAAAGTACATAAAGAGCAAACTCATTTAATAATTAATAATCTAAAGCTAAAATACAAAGAATATTTTTCTTCTTTATGTTTTTAACATTGCAGATTACTTAAACATGTAGTTTGTAATCATCAATATAAAGTTATTTAAATTTAAGGAAGGTATTATAGAGGGGTATACAATGCATATCGATGTAAGAGTGTTTCTACGCTCCATCAAAATCACATAACAACTTTTGTATACAATTATGTAGAAAATGAATTAAATTCACACATTTTAGATAAATTTAAGTAGGGTTTTTTAATGAGTGTTTTAGACCACATTCTATATTTTATCATGACATTTTGGAATACACTTTGTAATCCATCAAGATTAAGGTAATAAGAACAAATTTATTGATATTTGAGATTACATTTTATGATCAATTACTCCATATCACACTCATTGATTTATATGAGTTTGTACACTTAATTTGGCCTATATATTTGAGTTGCTTGGTGGTGAAGAATTTGTGCTCTTGAAAAACTGGTCACAAGTACATATCCTACACAGGGTAGAGTATGCATGCCTCGTACTTGAAGCACAATGAAATGCCTCTTGCATATTGGGAATACAAAGTGGTCTCCTATACTTTTGAAAGAGAGGTCACAATTTCAAATCCTGTAGGATAGAACATATATGCATCGTATTGGGAGTACGAGTTCGCCCATAAACTACCTCATAGACCTAAAACTGGATGTCTGCTATCGTAGACCTTAATAGAACTTGTCATTTCCTTTCCTTTCGTATACCTAAGTTAATATTATAGAACTTGAGAATTTGTGGTCTTGAAAGAGAGGTCACAAATTTAAATCTTACAAGCGATAAGATATATACGCTTCGTATATAAAACACATTTGAATGTCTCTTACATAATAGAAATATAAGAATGTCTCATACAGTATAAACCGCTTATAAACCTAAAAAAAGATTCAGAACATCATGAACTATATAAGGAAACCTTCGAATATGTATCCTATCCAATCATAACCGATAAAATCTCTTTGATTTAGGAGGTGAAGGGCAAAGTTTAGAGTGTGTTTCTCCACTCAAAGAAAGAGTTCCAAGATAACTCAAAGAAACAAAATAAAAAATGTTTGGTTGTTAGTCATTTTCTAGTATTAAAATTGATTGCTTCAGCTTTGCAGCCCAATTTTGTGGTGGTCCTTCGTAATTGTAGCGCATGGATCTCGTTGCATACGCCCATAAATGACCATGATAGATTAATTAAATAGGGAAACGGCGTTTTGTTTTTATTTATTTCTAAAGACCTAAGATTCAAGGAATGTTCCACCCACTCTATTTAACGTAGGTTTACATAATAGTTAACATGCCTATTTAAAGATACTCACGTCCCTAAGTAGTTATAACTAGTTGTTAAATTAGAGGTTTCAACATATGCTTTTGTATTTGTTGGTTGATTTAAATTATGTATTGTTGGTGTATAGGAGGGTTGGTGTTGTATGCGTCTCTTGATTTTATATATATTTTTAAGTGCTTTCAATTTTATGTTAGGGTATGAGTGACATTTTTAGATGGGTTAGTGGGCAACAATCATGTACTTGGGCTTTTTGGTGGTCATTTTCAGTGAAGGTGTATTTGTCTTTTTCTCTTTTTAATTGTAATGTCATTTTACACATGAATAAGGTTGAGGTTTGAATTTAATGATATATATAGGCAATGTAGTTCATTTGTACAATATTTATCATTCACATGAATTTAGTACTTACATTTTTTCAATATAGATAGAGCAATTATTAGAACATTTATCATGGAGTACTTTTGTAAAATGCCCTGGAGTTCACTTAAAATAAGAATTATTTTCAATTATGCAATTTACTATTGTTAATATTGTTTACTACCTAGGGACTTGATAAGTAGACGATGCTTAAAAACCTAGCTAGTCCATAACACGAGCTCCTAACAATTCATTATTTTTCATATGTTTGGATATTGTTACCATTATGGGGCAAGGCAAAGAAGTTTGTTCTTAAGCTACAAGTGTTGCAGCACATAGATCGAAGTAAAGTAAGTAGACCATGCAAGTCTAGTTGTCCATTTATTTCAAGCCTATTTATAACTTGTTTGGAGCGCCACCAACACTCCTATATATGTACTCCTTTATAACTGTCAAGAATCTAGGCAGGGTCTATCTCACTTTTGGGCACGCATTTCCACTGTCAGATTCTAACAACTTTCACCTGATCTTATGATATTCAAGATATATCTCTAAACCTTGCATGAAAACCTCTTTCTAGTTTTTTTTAAAAATAATTATCTTTTTATAAATGCGTATATGTTTTTATTTATTCTAATTAAAAGTAATGTGTATGTTTGTGACACATGGTCTAAATGATTTGAGCCTTAAGAATATCTTTCTGCGAACGTTAATCACTACCATACTACATATCTTCACTTTGAGGCTGGATTACTTCAACTTCCATGGTACATTAGGCTCCAATTATCTTGATGTTTAAGGGATCCATTAGCACAATTCAGAGTTTGTTGACAATACCTCAGAGTACATACAAATCATTCAATTCCTCACATGCATAAAAATAGACGACTATATTCCTCGAGTGTATCATATTTGTTAGATTTGTTATATAGAACTTGGGTGTAAGGATCAATATATATTTAGATGCTCTCCTTATCATGAGATCACATGATGATTATTTTTCCTCTTTAGAGACTTGTATAACTCGATTTATACCTTCATGGCTTTTGAGGACCGGGGATACTTGGCTCTTTTCTTTCGAGAGATGTTTAATCTTTTCCAATATTTGCACAGAATTAACTTCCACAATATTTTACACCTAAAACATTACTTGTTTATTCATTATGTTTCTTTTATAGAATTGAGTGAGAAGCAACCTTATCCTATATTCTTGGATGTGATGAAATTTATAAAGCATGGAAGAATATATTTTGTTTTTACGTATTTTTTAAATTTGTTAAAAAACTCAAGTGGGTTATAGTCCAACCGTGAGGATGACGGTGTAAAGGGTGTTGTTTAACCATCCACCAAGGTACAAATTTCAAGAGACTAAAAAGGGATATAATTGTGATCATATTCTACATAAATTTAGTAGTATAGATACCCCACAATCCTTGACACTAAATTAAAAAAAGTATTTTGTACACCTTATTTGTACAAAAATGAATTCAATCAAAATTTTGTTAAAAAAATTGTTGAGTTCCTGCATTCCCTTGAGTAACTAAGACAATTCATACACAAAAAGTTGTTTGCCAATTGGAAGCCCTAGCATTTTCATGTGAGAGACCTCATGTATTCATGTGAATTATGTCAGAGAATCCCTTTTATTGATGTCTTATATAGTGAACTCCAAGGATGCCACATATGACCCAATAATCATGTAACTTGTTTTGCAATTTTGAAGCCTGAAAAAGTAAAAGGAAAGGTGGATGGTTAGATAAAAATCTTGCAATGTGAAAAAGACAAATAAGTATCACTATCAATGTGTATGAAAAGTAAAGAAACTTCGGATTATTCTCCCATTGGATTGACTTGTTTCTTATGCGTTAATCTAGGAGTGAGTTTTCCATTCCAATGTTTTTCTTTCACTTTGTCCACTTCTTTTTTTATAAAAAAGATGCGTCGGTGGGCACTCAATTTGTGAAAGAGTTTTTAAATAATGTTTATTTTATTTTTCTTGTCAATTATATTAAAAAGGCAAGGTACAAATAGGCAAGGAAATTATGATTTTTTAAGCAAGAAAGATTTTTTCCCCTACATGATAGTAACATGCATGTACAATTTAGCAATTGTACTGGGAGGTGTAATGGAAATTTCAAAGGAAGAGCTTAAGCTTCTAAATATTTTTTACTTTCTTTTTTTCACAAAATATAAAATAGAGATGTTACTTTATAAAATAGTTGGAGGGGCCCAAACTGATCCACGTGATGTTGCAAATGGGTAAGTTAGTAGATATAATGCAACAATCGGGTCGTCTAAATGTGAACGACATAAATGTTGAGAGCATATCTTGCAATGTGTCCATAATTAGCCTTAAACAATGGTGAAAATGTAAAATAGAGATAGCACTAATCAATCTTTACATGACATTTGACATATCCATAAGATGTTGCGGATGGGGAAGCTAGGTTGGAGCCCTGAGTGGAAAGGTGGGCCCACAGTAAGGGGAAACCAAATGAATGCATTATGAGGCTCCTTCACCATTGGTTGTGAACAAGGAGACTTACATTTCTCTAAATCCCTCGTGCTTCTATATCTGCCCACCATGACCTCCAATGCATCCTCCACTTTTATCTACGTCTGTGAGGGTTTTATACATATTTAAATTCATCTACCAAGAAAATTAATTGTGAAAATTAATCTACCGTAGTCCTCAACTTACAAATGAACGATATAAAATTATAATCCAACCAATGACCGAGATTAATTCAACAGTCATCAATACACAAAAAAAACAATTCTTGTATTCCACTTTGATGCATGTTAACAATTTTTTTTGGGCCCCCTAATTTTGTCCTTACTAAACTAAAGAATAGTATTTATAAATATATTTTATACAAACAATAAATATATTTCATCTAGATGGAGAACCCATGATGTGCGGAAAATATAAGGAGGTTATTTGAGTACCACGTGGATTTTATGTTTAAGTGCATTTTCCAAGACACTAGAAAATTTCTTTGTCACTCTTTTTAATCAAAGACTATATTTAATGGCGGGGGAATCGTTGCGCCCTTTTCAAGTCATAGACCTTTTCAAAGCGGTACTTAACTTGCAAATTCCCAAGTTGTTGAGAGAAAGACTAAGTAGTTCTCCATCCTTAAAAACTCTCGTTTGTTCGACCCTTCAATGGAGTTGTTGAAATGTCTAAGCCATCCATATCTCACTAGAACCATGTGTATTTGTTTTAAAAAGGGAATAGTTGAGATTCTTATATTCCTATGAAAGTTCTTATCAATTTTTTGTCATGTAAATATCATTAATTATAAGGAGAGTTCATGGGTTAGATTTGATGGTCGTTTAGACATTTTTTTTTTGATTTTAGACGTAAAATACTTGTAAATATTTATAAAATCGTCATGTGCGACTTGCATATTTAAAATGTGACTGTCAATTTTAATATAAATTCATATGTAAATTCTATTAGTATATATTAAGCATAGTTAAATAAATATGGAATAGTTGTTTATAAATTTTATAAATAGTATATAAATACCATTATTGTGTATTTTTGACAGACAACATTAAAGACTTACCGTCACTTGAAAATTGTTTGATAGGTATATGTGGCCACCAAATTTAACCCCTGAGCTTAGAATACAATTATCATTTAACTGATGAATGTAATCTATTGATTTTAGAATAATATTTTTAAAAATATTTTCTTATCATTATCAATGATTTATTATAATTGATTCAAGTGAAGTTGGACAAGAGATTGATAGCGTGTATAAAAAATACACGCATCTCAAATCAAGCATCATAAAATACATATAATTGTAGTAAATAATGTCCAATTAATTTTTGTGAGTGAATATAGAGAAGACAAGGAACTCTTTATCTTTGTTAGACACGTAGAATATATTGTCACAATTTGAACATGTTTGCATGGATTTGAAGTTATATGACATGTCACATTTGAATTTGGATTTGAGTAAAGGCCACTTCTAGAAACACACTCACGACTTTGGTACACTGTTATGACTATATAGATGGTCATGGCCAACATGTACATTCCTAGTTACGACTTACAAATTGTAAAAAATATTTTCACCCATATTTTCTTATTATCTCCTGTAAACACCTAAATTCGGCTTTTGCAATCTTATTGCCATCTCAATTCTGTTATAATTAGTAATTTTTCTTTATTAACTAACGTTTCTTGCCACTTTGATTGGTTAACAAGCACTTCATTGATCACCAAACCTCTTTCTCATTCAGGATACCACTTTACGATGAATCGTAAGTCAAAATCCTCTTCAAAATAGGAAAATAACGTTTATTAGCTAATTAAGCCTATTTTGCCCTTGATTTGGTCAATATACCCTAGTATTGACTCAAACCCCTCTTCCAACCACTCAAAATCACCCCATTCACCTCTACAACGTCTCAACAAGCTTCAAAAGCTTATCCTAGTCTACTAGTTGACCCTAATCGGTTGATTAGGGCTTCAAACCTCTTTATCACTTAGTAATTCACTAATTGTGATTAACAAGGCCTAATCATAATTAGAAATTCTAATCTAATTTAGGGCTTTTAGTCCCACATGCACCAAAGTATAAGTTTCTCCTAAAAGGAATACTATAAAAAGACTGCACCTCATTCCTTTATACTATACACCATGCTTTGATTTGCATCTCATATAATAAATATGATATATAGCCAAGTTCAATCCTTGCTTAAAGCCTTCAACGAGGTTAGTAGATGGATATCCAAAATGACCAAGTAGTCATTCGGAGAGGCCATTTCACCTTGTTTGGAATAGCAACCATAACCATTTGATTGCCCTCTTAGGTCTATTTAGGCCCATGTTAGGTAATTCAAGCATATTAGTAGGCATGTTTAGTTAGATTTTGTATTGTTTTCATACTAGTTAAGCATCCTTTTAAGCTTCTATCTGAATGTTACATTCCTAGACTTAGAGCCTTGACTAGATGGATGGAAATGGTGTTAGCTTTCCTTGTTTAGTCATGCAATTTGCTTTGTAAAGTTTAGGGTGTCATCATTTGGCACGCCCAATGGGACAATACCCCATTGCATTCAATTTTTAAAGCTTTTTAATCTAGTTTTAAAGTTTTTCATTTCAAGTTTTAGATTAGTTTCAAGTTTCCTAGATTAATTTCAAGTTTTCTAGTTTACTTTGAAGCTTTCTAGAGTACTTTCAAGCATTTTAGATTAGTTTCTCAAGCTTTTTAGATTAATTTCAAAGTTTTAGAGTAATTTTTAAAATTTTTATAGATTAATTTACATTTTTGAAAGTTATTTCAACTAGATTAGTGGTAGAAGTTGTGTTTTCTTACTTTTTGTAGAATATAAGGAGGCAAATCCCTGTCAAAATTGCTAAAAAAAACCAAAGATTTGACCTTTTTGAAGAAATTCTTGTCAAAACTTGAATTTTGACCACTTTCAGCGAAGAGGAGCGCATGAGTTGAACCAGGAGCACATGCGTTGAAACAGGTGCGCACCCACTTCTCTAGATGCTCACACGCTAGCTCATCTTTTTCAACTGTCTGTCATTTTTACAAAGGGGAAGTGCACACGTCGACAGGGGAGCACAAGTGTTGAAACATGCACGCACCTGCTTCTCTAGAAGTGCACACATTAACTGTCAGTCATTTTTACAAACGGGAAGTGCACATGTTGACAAAGGCGCGCAGGCGTTGAAACAGGGGCGCACACACTAACAAGAGTGCACAGGTGTGTCTATATAAATTTTTCCTATAAACTCAATTTTTCCAATTTTGGTTTTTAGGATTTATGTTACTTTTCATAGGTATATAGATGCCATTTTTGTCAATTTCATAGATTTAGAGTAAGTTTTCTCATAAAATTACTTAGGGTTTGAAGGAATTAATCTTGTTTCCATGTTTTGTATGAGTTTGGGTTAAGGTGTGTATGCTCTTCTCTTGCACTTCGTGTGATCTAGAGGATAAAAAAAACTCTTAAACCTTCTTTCGCTATCATTAGAGTAAGTAGGAAACTTTGTTAATCATCTTTTATTTTAAATTCTTTTTCACTTGCTAAACAACCAACGCTAGAATTTTTGTATGCTCTTCCCTTGCACCTAGTGTGATCTGAATGTTATATTCCTAGACTTGGAGCCTTGACTAGATGGATGGAAATGGTGTTAGCTTTCCTTGTTTAGTCATGCAATTTGCTTTGTAAAGTTTAGGGTGTGCTCAACTAGGACATAACCCCTTTGGCATAAGCCTTAAGCTACAACAATGGGGGTGGTCCTAGGAACCCTGAAGTAGTTCACACAAGAGGGAACCTTGTGAATGAAATAAGAAAGTGCTCCACACTATTGACTTGTCTAGTACACCTTGGTGAGATCAGCGTATTGGTTGGATATTTTGTCAATCCAAAATATGAGGTTCAACCACAGTATATGGGATTAAATCCCTCCTCAAAGACAGGTGAGGCTGCCTGGTTACTACTAATCTAAAACACAGTAAAAACAATATATACAGTATTCACACTAATCTAACCATTGGGGGTTGGGATAGAATCCTGAAATCCACATTCACACGATTCAAAGGTATTGCTTTCGTAAATGAACAGAGTTAGAAACTATTACAATGAAAGAAGCACAATGGAAAGGAAATGAGAGAAACGTATTTTCTTTCGAGTAAATGCAGAGCACGAAATAATCATACGAGCTTCAGATCATAAATATAATGTCTGAGATGATTAGAAACAATAAGATGCTATGCAAAGAATAGCTTAAGATCATGAACGTAAGAACAATGTCTTAAGAAAGATATATCCCACAACACAAAGTTTGCGAAATAATATCAACTCCTATTCTTCGAAATGATTGAACGAAAACAAAAAGTTTTTCTTCTTTCCAATAGCTCCGAATATTACAAAAATCTCGACCTTTTGGAATTCATAAGCATCCCTTATTTATAATAAAAGGGATCGAGAGAAAATAGGATAAATCCTAGAAAATAGTGTTCTTTAAAAAGAGTTCTATTTTTCTTGACTCTCACGCAGGAGACCAAGTCGAAATTTGCTTCCTATATGACGAAACAAAAATGAAAAAGACATGTCGATTTCAAGATTGAAATGACATGAAACATCAAGAATTAATCTGAATCATCATCCTTCGCTCCTTCATCTTTCTCTTCCTCCAGCTGCGCCTATTTGTTCCGAAATTCTTGGAACCTTCGAATTATGCCTTGCATTTCGTTTTTGTCAGGTACAGTGGAATGATCATTCAAAACTTTACAGGTTTCATGGGTATCACTAGCACAGCCGGGAAGATTTTTCAATCTTTTGCTGAGCTTTCTTAAGGCCTCCAAAGAATGTTCAATTCTTACAAATCGATCAATGATCTCAATACCAAATCCGTGCGTTGGTTCATGCTGAACAAACTCTTGGACTTGTTTGAAAAGATCATCTGCTGATAGGACACCTGAGTTTCCAACTGACACCTTTGGACAAACCTTCAGCAACTCTTCTTCTAGATCACTTTTTCCATCAATCAATTTATCCCTTGATTCTCTCAACTTACTGCAGGCTTCGTTGAGAATTTTCACCCTGAACCTGATGGCTTTAGTCAGCTGGAAATGCTTATCCGTATGTGGGATGACGCCTTCGTCTACCAAGAGATGTGATGGTATTTGCTTTAATACCTGGAGAGCTTCATAAGTCAAATCAAGATGTCCAATTTCTTGAGAGAAATCATCGTCCATCTTCTCTCCCTCCTTTTGAATATCCCTCAAAGATTGATGAACTTTCACAACGTCTTGAATCACCTCCTTCCCTTGTTGGAGCAGCCTTTGGATCCATTCATCGACCACCCTTCCTTTTTTAGCAATCTTCTCAATTGTAGGTACGGATGAGAAATCGAATCCGACAGGGTCAGAAGAAGATGGTATGGATTCAAGGGGTTTTGAGAGTTTAAGCAAAACCTCAGTCAACTGCTCCACTTTTCCTTTAAGCTCATCTCTGTTGTCTTTTGTTTCTTTCAACTTCTGGCATAGCACGTTTGTGGCATCCCACGCATCTTGTTGCGCCCCTTCTGCTGTCACTTTTCCTAAAGCCACCCTAGTTATCTGATAATCAGAGGCTGTTATGTCCTCTTTAGTTTTGTCAGTCGCGGGAGTGGCGATCTCTGCAAACTTATCCCCTGAAGCGTCCACCAAAACCCTTGAAACTGTTTTAGGTTTCTTGGCTGATTTAGCAGTAGAAGCCTTGAGTGAGCTGAAATTAAAGGCAGGTATGGGTACAATCACCTTCCTCTTCCTCGGAGTTTGTTCGAGTAGCCATTGTGGTGTATCAGAGGAAGTTGCCAATGTTGTAGCAGCTGGTATCATACTCTCAAGGGGAGAAGATTCTACTAGTGGAGGGGGAATAGTTACCAATGTGGTAGTAGATCCAATAAAAAGAGGCACAGGAGGGGGCGTGTTGGTGATCACTTGGGTCCCAGCAGAGAGGGGTGAAAGTCTAGAGAAAATACTGGCCATTACTGAAGAAGTTGATGGAGAATGAGGAGGTAGGAGTGGTTGTGAGGAAAGAGGCACAGATTCAGACTCCAAAGCCTGGGATGCAAGAGATAAGGTCTCTTCAGTTGGGCAATTAGCAAATGGTGAAACCAGAGGCTGGCTTCCTTCTCCTTCCAAAGTAATTTTTCCTATTTTTGGTGGTGTTGGTGATTCTGGCACATTCACCGTTTCAATTGGAGAAATAATTGAAGAGATTTCTCTTTCTTTTGTCTTTTTGACAAACTTGACCTTTATAGGCCCCCTAGAAGATTTTTTGTCCTTTTCCTTTTTGGAGGGCCCCGCCTTTGAAGCAGCCAACTCTGAAAACTTATCATCTTTAAAACTCATTCCCTAAGAAGAGAGCCATGCTTTGGTGCGTGCAAGAATCCGAGCCGACCTATCTGTGATGGAGGCTTTTTCACTGATTGACCAATCAATAGGTGGGAAAACATATTGATCTTCATTTAGTCCATCATAGGAAAGATCCAAAACACTTTCATTGTCACTAGTACCTTCTAGTAAATAAGCAAGCTCAAGTGTTTGAATCTTAGCAATTGTTAATCTGCTATGATCCTTTCTGCGAACAGTAACCTCATCACGCAGATCAATCCAAATGTCCTCTATGCTTGGCCTGTGCAGGTGCAGGGTTTTATATGCCCTGAGGACTCCTCGAATGTCAAACCCATCTCGGGGCTTCATATGCTTCCTCAACTTGTCCTGAAGCTCATGGATAACATTTTTAGCTTTCACCACTGTCGAACAAGTGTATCTTCCAATAAAAATTGGGAAGGATACAACAGCCTTATGTTTACTTTGTTGGAATTTATGGAAATCCAACAGTTGCCTAACCAGTTCCATCAATATCAGTTTATCCCCTAGATATCGAGGCAGACAGAAAGGATCCCCCGAGTACATGACTACCCGAAGATATGTGAACTTCTTGAATTGTAAGAAGACACATCCCCATTTGGAAACTTCAGCCCAGGCCTCATCTGAGACTCTTGTCTTCCTCAATTTAGGGTTTAGCCTGCAGATGTTTTCATAAAAGAAGGCATCATTCACCCTTCTGAATTGGTCTTGGGATCCCTTTTTTGTCAGTTGAGGGAAGTATTGATACACATGGTTCCCCGTCCTGCTTCCCTTGGTATCCAACCCGAGATAGTTCCTCATCTCGGCCGCTGCATATGTGACATATGAAGACATATAAAATTTCCCTGTGGACAAGACTGTTGTCATTTGGGAATCTATCTCATTACTAATGAGAGTGCCCTAGTCAATCCCTTGTTGATTCTTCTTGATGGTGATCATGAATTGATACATCCACCCTTGGAACACATTTGATTCGGGTAAACCGAAAACCCGACTCAACAAAGTGATGATGTCATTGATCTCCTGGATGAAATCACTCCTGGGGATAAGTCTTGGGAATCTAGAGACAGCCGGTTTGGGCTTGATCAGGAACTTCTTATTTACATGCTTGATACAATCTTCCTGATCATTATCCCAGGCTTTCTGAGCTGACTTGACATCCAACTCTCCATATTCTTCAAAATTGGGCAGTTTAAGGAGGTCATCAAAGTAACCTCCATCCAATTTGATCACTACCTCTCCTGCCTGATTTCTCACAGAATGAGAAACAAAATCATAACTGGAAGCGCAGGCTAAGATGAATTCAGGGCACTGAGCGGACATGGGAAAACCCACTGCAAGATGTAAGCCACTATCGGCTATCGATTTCATCCACGGAGTTTGGGAGGAACTCCTTACCCTACTCCAGAAATCTTCAATATCTATATTCCCAAGCTCTGTATCTCGGATGTCATAATTGCAATCGATATATGATGGAGACTCCACCTTTCTGAACTTGTATTTCATCCTTCCTGATTTCTTAGTCTTTTCTTGCGATGGACCAGGGTCTGACATGAAGGATGTCAAAGGAAGAGAGTTTCGGAGATTAGGAGATGTTGCACACTGTGAAAATCCTGACCTACTAGAGATGTCAGAAGAACGGAAGAGTCCGACACACTGAGGAGGGTGTCGAGGAATCCAGAAAACCCGATGAGCTGAGGATGTCGAAAACTTTGGAAAGCCCAACACTTTTGAAGATGTCGGAAACTTTGGGAAGCCCGGCACTTTTTAAAGATGTCGGAAACTTGAGAAAGCCCGACACGCCAAATCTTTTGATATACCTCGGGTCTTTGATACTGCACAACACCCTTCAAAACCCGAGAAGAGGAAACAGGGTTTTCGTTGAATTTAAAACATGCAAGTTCTTTCTTTACCATTCATACACCAAACACATTTTAATTCCAACAACAAAATTCTGGGGAAATATCACAAAGTGGTAATTCCAAAGAAATAAACCCTAAAACATAAACCCTGTTCGGAAAACAACCCCAAAAGGAAAAAGAATAAAAACCCCACAAACCTGGTAAGGGAATGGGAAGAATTCCATACATAATCAATCCAAGAACAAAGAATGGAGAGATAAATACCTTCAACCAGAGCAAGAAAAGATCGAAAATGGGAAATTCAATCGGGCACAGGTGAGTTTCGGGTTTCGAGGTTGGAGAAGCATGCACGAAAATCCATGAGTTAAAAATACGTCTGGTAAAATGACGTGGAAATCCGCATATTTATAAGAAAATTTACAATTAATACACTTTGGCTGGCACATGCCAACTCACCCGACAACTCGGCATTAACGCCATGTCAGCATGCTCGGGAGGTCTGAAAACTCGACACAAAGGTGTGTAGAGTAATTTGGGTTTCGGGTCGCGGGAAAAAATCAACACAAAGCATGAGATGTTTAGATGCTTCAAAGTTCCGAAAACCCGACACAAAGGACTAAATCAGACTTCGGGTATCGGAAGACAGGCGACACAAAACATGTTTTAGATAAGGCATGTTCTGATGCGCCGAAGGTCCGAAAACCCGACTCGACTTACTTGAAGTGGGTTTCGGGTTTCGGGGAACACAAGACATAAAACATTCAAAACACATGTTGACCTGTCGGCGAAACCCGAAAACCCGATTTTCTCTCATAAGGGCGATTTTGCAAAACCAGCTTTAAAAATTTCATAGGGGTTATCTGATAGTTTTGGCGTAAACTCAAAACTGAGATAACACAGCGTCAAATATATCTGTATCACGACCCCAATGAAAGTATAACTGAACGCACTTCGGTGCTCATTATAATGAAGGGGGTAAAGTAAAGCCGAGATACTCCCAAATTAGTCAGTGTGACTTTTTGGGTAAATCGAGCTCGCTCTAGATATCTTGTGACACCTAGAGAGAGAACCACCTAGGAAGCTTGCCAACTTGGAGTCCATTGTTTTTGTCTTAGATAGTATACTTGAGAGATCTCACAAAGTGACAATTTTGTTAGATTCAAAACTCTTGTTTTTCAAACAAGGGAAAAAATCTCTTAAAGTTGAAACTACGTGACATTTCATCACAAAATCTACTTAGTGTCATTTTGTCCTAGTTTTTCACTTGTCTTAAGACAAGGTGAAACTTTGCCAAAATAACACCAAGTTTATTTCAACACCACTTGGTCTACACCCTTATTTTCTTGTTGCCCATTTTTGGAAAAAAAGAAACAAAATATACTAGATACCACTAGATATCGCATGTCCACCACTTTTGTATTCTACTTGCGTGACTAGGTTGTAATGCCAGAGCGCAAGTGTTGAAAGTGTGCATGGTACGTACTCACAATCTAGTAGGCCCCCTTGTCTCAAAAACCCATATTTGAGACTTATTATCATCTTAGTTAGGTGATTTCATCCTTGTCTTCTTTTTGAGTTGTTACGCTGCCCACATTGTAGCCATACAATTGAGATATTTACGTCTTGTTTCCATTGTGAAATTAGGCCTAAATCTCTATATTGTAGAGTTATGTTGTTCGCAAGCATAACAATTTCTTGTTATACTTAGACGTAGTTTTTACATCCTAACTTTGTCTTGAGTTTTGTGAGTGTTGAGGATACATTGTTAGCATCATGATAACATCATTTTGACACTAGAAATATTTCTTTCTAGAAAGCTTGGTTCATGTGTCCAAATAATGTCGTTACGCTACTCACATTGTTATCATCCATTTTACGATAACTTGGACTTTGTTAGTGTTTAGAAACTAGTTTTTAGTATATCTTGTTAGAAGATAACGTCAACATTCTCTTATCATTTAGGCCTTGTTTGTTGCAAACTTGACCTAACTGGTGATATTGTGTTGTCACTATTTGGTTGTCAAAACCTGTCTAGACGAAATATTAGAGAATAAACTATTTGGTGTAAACTAAATTTTGAGCATTGTACATCATTGTATTATTCTAATGAAAACTTGTGTCATATATTACCTTGCTAGGGTAGCTTGTTCTGTTATTCTTTAGTTCTTACAGTTCATCTTTGACCTATCATTTTTGGCTATTCTATAGTCACCTTCTTTTTAACAACTTAGGGTCGTTACACTACACAAATTTGACTAGGGTCCCTTTTTAATAAACCTTAGTGGAAATCTTTCATGTTGTATCTTCTATTCTAAGTAATGCCTACTACGAGAATGGGGTCACGAAAGTTAGAAGCCAATATATTTGGAGGTGAAAACCCTCTTTTGGAGGATAATCTCATGGTTGACCATAGTGGTGGAGAGGAGTCTCCTCGTGCGGATGCAGAGCTTCATTTCACCCATTTTGATGACAACATTTTTCATAACAAACATGAAGTTCTTATGCAAGGGTTGTGGAACTAGGAGTCCAAAATACCTTCCATAGTAGACCCTTCTCTTATCGTAAGACATGGTTTGGGGAGAAAAGAAGTAGACCTCCCTCATCGCACTCTTAACAAATACTTTTAAATCCAGGTCATGCCTCTACTTTGCACGGGAGAATAATGAGGAGATACCATTTGATTTAAAATGATGGAGACTATCGTAACTTTCCCTCCTATTAAAATTCGTTGCTAAAGACCATGAAGAACATGTTCATCATGCACAACCTCCTCCTAATGAAGATCATCATGAAATGCTCATATTAAATAGGTTACGTTAGACAACAACATGTTCAAGCCCTCACTCAACAATTGGGATGGTTTGGCTTCGCATATGACAAAAGGAACCTAACCAAAAGGATGGTGACAACCAAAAACTCAATATCATTATGTTGCTTTTCCTTTAAACCATCTTTCCATTTCGATTCCTTCACGAAATTCACTAGGAAACTGCACTGAATACCTATAAAGGGAGGCATTGAACATTCAAACCATCCTTTTGAAGCCTCAATGTCGCAACATTTCAGGGTAGGCATTCAAATAGGTCTTAATTTGTAAATATGAAATAAAAGAAAACACACATGCACACACACTTCCACGCAAGATTTGTGCGGCCTCTGTTTGTGAATGCATGAGAGGTGAGTTATTGACCTCCAATGAAAAATTCCTCCTTCCTCCAGATAGCGTGCTACAAGATGCGTGCCAATTATCGGTAGGCAATACAATTGAAGCAAATTGGACGTTACCTCGAAGAATGAGCAGGTCCTAAGTAAATTTTTTAAAAATACTTTTCGATTTCCACTCATAAATTTGATAAATTAAGTGAAAATGGTTGATCTTTCGTGGGACAATCGAAGTATAAAGTTGACTTTTCTTATTTATGGCATGTGCAAGATGTTTTGACAATAACACCAATTCAATGGATTATGGACTTATGACAACAAGAAACACGTTCATCATGCACAACCTTTGATGGCCGCAACGACACACCTACTAAGTTTGTTAGACTATTAAAGGATACATAGTCCAAACTCGTCAATTGGCAAGTTTGGCTTTGCATATACAAAAGGAACAACCAAAAGTTATGAAACAAACTATACCAAAGGAAAAACCTAAAGCTTTGTTTTATGAATTCCCAATAAATACTCCTCGATGGGAGGCACAAAGAGATCCTTATGAAGAGATTCTCACAACAAATCAAGGTGAGCATACACCTAGGCTTAACCCTTTGTATAGACCTACGCCGCCACCCACACAAGATCCACTTTTTAATCAAGAGTGGTCAACAATGAAGAACGCCCTTCAAGCATTACAAGAGGGCCAAACTGATAGCAATAACAAGAAGTATCGGTTCGATGAGTTATGTCCTTACCCATTTGATAAAGCCATGCTGCAGGTACCTTTCCCAAGACATTTTGATTTTCCAAAATTTGATAAATATAAGGGAAAAGGTGACCCTCATGATCATATAAAGGACTTTTATATGGCATGTCAAGAGGTGGCATTCAATGACAATTATCTTATGCGCTTGTTTCCATGAAGTTTAGGAGCAACAACGCTAGAATGGTTTGTGCATATCCCTAAGGGATCCATATCAACATGGCCAGAACTAGCAGAGAGTTTTGTATGACACTTCTCTTTCAATATAGAAAATGATGTTACCATGTTAGATCTCTGCAATGCCAAGCAATGAAACAACGAAAACTTGCTGCATTTTTACAAAGATGGAGAGGGTTAGCTAGTCGCTTTCCTTGCTCCCTACCCGAAAAGCAGCTGATAGGCATATTTGTTCCCAACCTCCATCCAGACATTACATTCCACTTGCAAATGCATTGTGGTAACACGTTCGAAGAGGTAATAGAAAAAGGGAGTCAAATTGAAAAGGCATTGTTAGCTAGGGGGACTCTAAAACCTTTCTCCCGCGAACACAACGATTCTAAATCTAACGATAAAACAAAGTTTATTCCTAATAGAAACAAAAATGTCATTAGTGATGGGATAGTAGACTCTAAATGGGTGCAAGCCATGCAGAACCACACACCTTTGAAACTTACAAAGGGTAATCCACCTACCGAGTATAAACGCCACACTTTTACTCCTCTATCTGAATCCATATCATCTATACTAAAATAGTTAGAGGTTATAAACATGGTAAAATACCCTGAAACACAACCCTATGGGATGATACACCTAAACCATCATGGTTTAGGGAGAATGAATTTTGTGAGTTCCACCATGTAAAAGGTCACAAAACTGACAAGTTTTTAAGATTAAAACACTATATTCAAGACCTAGTCGACAATGGTGATATTGAAGTAGATTTTGTTGTAGTTGCAAAATATCCAAATGAAAAGTCAGGTATCTTCAAAAACCTTTTCCCAATCATGAAGAAAAGAAAAAGTTGGATCAGGGACAATCGTCTCATAATAAGAATGTTAACTATATGTCAAACAAAGACCATTTCGATGCCTTGATAGGTTGTGTTGACCCACTCATTGAGAAAATCAATACAATTAGAATTAAGACAAGAGAGTGCAATGTGGCAACATGGTGGGCTTGCCTCGTTATAAATTTTGAACCTACTCCCCCTCCTCCTCAAGAGAGTCACTATGATGTGTTAGATCAACTAGAAAAAACTACGACTAAGATTTCCATCTTAGACCTTCTAAAGATATCTAGCGTCCATAAGGATATACTTTACAAAACCTTACAGGGATCAGGAGTATCCATTGATGTTGACCCAACACATTTGCAAGCCATGGTAGCACAACTTGTTCCTTTGGAACACATAACCTTCAGCACTACAAAATCCTTAGTTGAAGATCCTTCACATAACCTACCATTACATATTGAGGTTATCATCAAATGTAAGAAGGTTAAGAGAGTGCTTGTGGATGGCAGATCAGGTCTTAACATATGTACTCTCAAACTAGTCTACCAACTAGGCTACATAGAAGCTGATTTGGAAACAAAGGTCATCACCATTAAGGCATATGACAATGAAGAATGACAATCAGCTGGAATGATCACTTTCTCATTAGAAGTGGGTCCCATAACACATGATATGAAGTTCCATGTCTTGGACCTGGAACTCCCTTACAATATCTTGCTCGGTCACCCATGGATTCATGCCATGCAGTCGTGCCATCAACGTATCATCAGTGTTTAAAGTTACAATATGAGGGACAAACACTCACCATACAAGGGGACCCTCAACCTTTTTCTCATTGTAGAGCATTGTTAGGATTTTTCCCTACAATCTATGAGTGTCCATCTACAGAGATCGCTATTCCTATCCAGTCAGAGGCCCTCACTTCATGAGTGGATCCATATACCTTGTCTATCAATGACAATGGTGCTTCCACCTCAGAAACTCCTTTGTCTACATGGGAGATGAAGGTCAAACCAAGTGGTTGTGGAGAGTATGATCTACAACAAGCCCTAATGGTTCACAACAGTCCACTATCAGCCCAAGTGCATGGTAGGCCATGTTTCAAAGTTCAGAGATCAAGAGAGGCTTTCCCTTTCAAGAATTTTACTCCTGGTGGCTTGCTAGAAGATGAAAGGTTTCTTATGGACATTGTATTCCATCCAGATGATGATGACATGGATACATGCTATAAATCACCTAAGTATCCCATTCCTAATCAGATAATGCTTGTCATGGGGTATAAAGGACGTGGCTGCGGCCGCCAAGAACAAGGCCCATTAGAAGCTCTTGCAATACCTCAGTGTATAGTAGGTAAATCAGGTATAGGAATCCATTTATATGAGTCTCACTCTTCAGATGATGAGTATGCTTCTTTTGAGAGTGAGGATAGTTTGTCTAGAAATGAAAGCGAAACAAATTCCCGATGTAGTCTTTACAAAGACCTTGCCTCTACAAACCTATTCACCAATATGGCTATCCTTACTATAACCCCTGTTATACCCACCATATCCCCTATAACTCAACCATTAACCCTCACCTACCCATCACTCATGAATTGGGATCAACAACAACACATACCTATTGACATGTTTCAGAATGATGAGGCCATTGGTGAGTTCCTGGGAATCAGAGACAACATTCCAAGAAATGATCACAAGAAGGGGTTCTCCATTCAGCTTAATGCATGCACATACTTTGGAGAGGAAGTAGAGTTGTGTGGGCATTTAAGTAAAAAAGTGAGCAAGGGAAAAAGTTCCAAAGAAAAGCCTTGTGGAAATAAAAAGGGGAAGTCCTATAGTGAAAACCTCTTTGAGGTGCTTGTGGACAAACAGACAGAACAAACTATGGAAAAGATAATGTACCCACTTCAAGATGAAGAACTTCCTGAGCCACCTATGATAGAGGAGGATCTCAATCTCCCTCCTGATCCTACACGCATGGGGGATGAATCAAAGTTATTAGTGGAAGATACAATAGATGTTAATATCGGCATGGAAGGAACTACGCGTGGATAGTTAAGTTGGGAGCTTCCCTCTCAGCCAAAGAACAAAAAACATTCACATGACTCTTAAGAGAGTATGTAGACATCTTTGCTTGGTCTTATGCTGACATGGAAGGACTTGATCCTACACTAGTGGTGCACAATCTTGTGGTACACCCAGATGCCAAGCCCATCAAACAAAAGCTCTAAAAGATGCATCCTCACATCGCCTTACTGGTAAAGGTAGAGCTAGAAAGGTTACTAGAAGTAGGATTTATTAGGCCTATCGACTACTCAGAGTGGATCTCTAATGTGGTCTGGTTCAAAAGAAGCCAGTTGGTATTAGAGTGTGTACAGATTTCAGGGATATAAACAAAGCTTGTCCTAAGGATGATTTTCCTCTTCCAAACATCGACATGATTGTCGATTCTACAACAGGCTATGAGATGCTTTCACTCATGGATGGCTTCTCAGGTTACAATCAGATAAATATTGTGGAAGAAGATCAACACAAGACAAATTTCACAACCCCATGGGGGACGTTTTGTTACCAAGTCATGCCTTTCGGCCTTAAAAATGCAGGTGCTACATATCAAAGGGTGATGACTGTAATCTTTCATGATATGATAAGTGACATCATGGAAGATTACGTAGATGATATACTGGCTAAATCTAGAACCCGTGAGGAACACCCAAAAATTTTACGGCGTATCTTTTAGCGTCTAAGGGATTACAAAGTTCAACTTAACCCAAAGAAGTGTGTCTTTGGTGTGCTATCTGGGAAATTACTAGGATTCATTGTGTCACAGAGAGGAATAGAAGTGGACCCTGCAAAGGTCATGACTATCACAAAAATTCCTCCCCCTAAGAATATCAGACAACTGTGTAGCTTACAAGGGAAAATTCAGGCCATCAGAAGGTTTATTTCATAGCTAGTAGACAAGTGTCATACATTTACACATCTTCTTAAGAAGGATGTTAATTTCAACTGGGGACCAGAACAACAACAAGCATTTGCTTTGCTAAAAGAATACTTGGCCAACCCCCCTGTTCTCATGCCACCCACGACAGGAGAACCCTTGTTACTTTATATCTCTGCTACACATTTTGCAATTGGAGCACTGTTGGCCCAGTATGACAAAGAACAAAGAGAAAAGGTTGTATACTATTTGAGCAGGACATTGGTAGCATATGAGCTAAATTATCCACAAATCGAGAAAGCTTTCCTAGCCATGGTGTTTGCTTTCCAGAAGCTACGTCATTATATGCTTAACAATAAAATCAAGCTTATTTCAAAGGTCGACCCTTTGAAGTATTTATTGTCCAAACCAACACTAACCGGAAAGATGGCTAATTGGATCATCTTATTAAGTGAGTTTGACATTGAATACGTTCATCAAAAGTCAGTAAAAGGACAGGTGTTAGTAGATCAACTGGCAGAAGCTCCGCTACCAGGTATTGAACCCTTGAGTCTAGAACTACCAGATGCATCCATTATGTACCTTGAAGAATCTATAGTTTGGAAAATGTACTTCGATGGCTCTTTTACCTTTCATGGTTCAGGTGTCAGAGTTGTGCTAATCACTCCCACGGGAGACTTGATTCCACAGGCATTTCAAATTGGATTCCCTTGCATGAACAATATAGCGGAATATGAAGCTCTCATTGTAGGAATGAAGTTGGCCATCAAATGGGATATCAGACAAGTAAAATGCATTGGTGATTCAATGCTTATTATCAAACAGGTCACAGATGAATATAAAGTTAAAGATGAAAAGTTACTTCCATATAAAAGAATGGTCGATTCCTTGAAAGAATTCTTTGAGCAGATAACATTTGAGAAAATACCAAGAGCTCATAACAGAGTGGTAGATGCCATGGCTATGGTAGGATCTATGTTGAGCATTCCACCAGAGAGCAATGATATGCCATTCTTTGTTGAAAATATAAGAACAATGACATACGACATACCAGACTCTTGTTTAGTGTGTGAAGTTGTTGGTCCCTTTTCACCATGGTACGTTGAAATCTTTAATTATCTCCATGATGGAACCTTCCCTATGAACATTTCCCATGCTGAAAAGTGCAACCTCATCCAACGTATAGCCCATTATACCCTACTTGGGGGCACCCTCTTTCATCGAGGCTATGACGGGAATCTGTTGCGTTGTTTAAATTCTGACGAATCTATCCAAGAAATCAAGGAGGTGCACGAGGGAATTTTTGGAGCTCATACTAATGGGATTGTCCTTGCAAAGAAGATACTCAGAGTAGGTTACTATTGGCCTACCATGGAGCATGACTATTGTCAACATGTAAAGAAGTGTGTGGATTGTCAAAAGTATGACAATTTGATACATGCACCGACACAATCCTTGCAACCAATCACGACACCCTAGCCATTCTCAAAGTGGGGTCTTGATCTAATAGGGAAACTTAATCCTGTCTCCTCGGATGGCCACAAGTTCATTATAATGGCCACTGAGTACTTTACAAAATGGGTAGAGGCAGTTCCTCTTACTTATATAGAAGGTCCCCAAATTTCAAAGTTTATAATGAATCATATCATCTGCAGATATGGTATCCCTTCTTCCATTATCACTGATAATGGTAAGTCATTCAAAAATAAAAATGTGAAAGCACTCTGCAAACGCTTTCAAATTTCCCTTAAGTTTTCAACCCCTTATTACCCTCAAGGTAATGGGCAGGCCGAAGCTTCCAACAAAACCTTAATTTGCATTATGGAGAAAATGGTGAATACCACAGGCCGTAACTGGCATCTGCAAATTCACCCTGCCCTCTGGGCATTCAGAACTTCTATCACACCCCTACAGGTGCAACTCCATATTCTTTAGTATTTGGTTCTGAAGCCATCTTTCCTTTAGAGATCGAGATCCCTTCTTTGTGTATCGAGCTAAGGGATTACCTGAATGAAGAGGAGGACTATAGAGTAGCCCGACTGACAGAGTTGGAACTATTGGATGAGAAACACCTTCACGCCCTCAATCACCTAAAAGTATATCATGATCGAGTGTGAAGGAGCTACAACAAGAAGGTCATACCTCGTCAGTTCAAGGTAGGGGACATGGTGTTGAAAGAGAATTAGAAGAACACCAATAAAGATCAAGAAAAGAAAGGGAAATTTGAGCCCAACTGGCTAGGACCATACATTGTGGTTTCCAAGTTCGGTTCAGGTGCATATAAGCTAGCCTATTCAGATGGCCAAGAGCTTCGAGAACCCATGAACATAATGCATCTTAAGCACTTCTATGCTTAAGTATGGGGTCTCTGCAGAATACCAAGAAAAGTAAAACAAAAAAGTATAAAAACAGAAAAAGAGAAAGATAAATAAACAGGTACGTCCAATAGTGAAAACCACGCAATGGTGGCACTTTGGACAAGTCCTTTGGTGAAAACTGGCTTCCGGTGCCAAGGGAGGGTCTGTTGTTCACAAGCAGTCTAGGTTTAAGGAGTACGACAACTTTTCCCTAAGTTAATCTTTACCTTCGTCTGAGCCCCTTGTGAGCCTATCCTTCTTTGCCCTGATCTGGCTAATCTAACCTTTTGAGTGCAGAGAAGTTAACATTGAATGAACCCATCTCACATTGGGGGAAGCTTCGTAGTGTCACTTCTGGCATATACCATGTGGCATTCTACCCTTGTACATCCCATCTAATGCTGGGGGCATCCACGTTTCTTTATTTCCTTGCACGTTTGCTTTGGAAAACTGTTGAGAAAACGTCAAAAACATTTGTATAACTTTTGAAAATCCCAAAAACATACAGATATGTCCTTTGGAAAAATCAAAACATTCAAATACGTTTCTTAGAAAACTCCAAAACAATAGAAAATTGTCTTAGAAATAAAATAAAAAACAACGAAAAACATCCCAAAACTGTCCCACAAAAACAAAGTAGTGGTTCACTTACTTTTAGTTGTTGGTTTGTATGGTTTTGGTTGCATTACTTTTTCATATTGTATGCTTTAAATTGGATTCACTTGCTTACTTAGATTGAATATCACTTTAGTCTATAGTGTATTGCATTGAGTCCATTTTGTATTGCATACTTGTAAATAAATGTGTTGCTTTGATTAGATTTGTTTAAACTTGTGCTTGTTAATTTTTACTTGTACATTGTGTTATAATTTCATCATCATATCACACATATCCATCACATCTATACATCATATATCAAAAAAATATGCTAAGTCTACATCACACATGTATACTAAAAGCTAATCATCAAATACTGTATCACCAATGGGGCAAGAGGGGTTGCGCATGATCACAAATCTATCCCCCCACACCAATATCAAAAATATAAACATGTTGCTCAAAGGTATCTCATCAAACATACAAGTATGATATCAGCTAAAGCTATCTCATAATCTAACAAGGTGATACAAAGCATATAACAGTCAAAATTGTTTAAAAGAAATTAAAAATAAAATTTTTTGATAAAATCATTAAAAATCCAAAAAAATTGTAAAAATTTAAAATTTTACAAAAAATGGTAAACAACATATATGCAGCTAAAGCATGTGTCAATTACATCATCCTCGAACGTTGAAATATGTCTT
The DNA here is from genome assembly GCA_019776745.2 of Taxus chinensis. NCBI lineage: Eukaryota > Viridiplantae > Streptophyta > Pinopsida > Cupressales > Taxaceae > Taxus > Taxus chinensis. The sequence continues at coordinate 206,645,059 of CM034147.1, forward strand.
ACAAAAGCATCTTTCTATGGTTCTTGCTTGTTCTGGTCTCAAACGACTTGCGGATCATCATGATCTACCTCCATTAACAAAAGCTCGGCTGCATACTACGTCGGTACTCCCGTGCAATAGTGAGTTTCTAGAGACTGTGTCGTAGTGCATGAAGGTTTTTCCATAGGACTACTTGTGTCCTCCATTTTTCCCTCGCATGTGTTATTGCTTGGGGCATCATTTTTAACCCTTGTCGTTACAACACGAACATTTGGGAACTGCAGCTTGATAACAAAAACATGGGTGCAACACGTTATTTGTTTGAGTACGTGTGATTGTACTAGTTTCTTTGTTAGGTTAGCTGGTTTACTTTCTCGTATTGCATTGCATTTTGTATGTTGCATGGAGCTAAATATCATTTTACTTTCTCGTATTGCATTGCATAATGTATGTTGCATGGAGTTACGTATTTTTAGTAGTAAACAATTGTTAGTAATTTAGCTTTTCATGTTATCTTACACTTTTGTTTATTTTAAATAAAGGCTGATGATGTAGACCTAGGGGCAAAATGATATAAACAGGTTGCTTATTGAAAGGTTGGATGCAAAGATTGGGCTTGTCCTATATTTCTCCATTAATCATTTCTTCTCCATTATCATTTATTACCACTACTAATTTTTCTTCCTAAAACTCACCCAGGGTAATAAACAACCATGTTTATCCCTATCCTTATTCCTTCTCAATACCTAAGGGTTTCGCACCCATTCTGACCTATTTTCTTCTATCCATTTCAAATCATATTTTCGATCGTCGATTGACTTCTTCTATCACCCCATCGACACTCGAGGGGGCATCCTTCATCCTGCTAATTTTTCTTCAAAAATTTACCTGTTTTATGCTTGTCTACTATGTTTGAAGTGAAGTCACTAACTTCACCTCAAACAGGGGCAAATGTAGACACCTAAATTCCACTTTTGCAATCTTATTGCCAAAATGCACACAAATCACTCTCATTCTTGCCAATTCATTATAATTAGTGGTTTTTGCTAATTAACTAACGTTTCTTACCACTTTAGCCAATTAACACCACTTTGTTGATTGTGTAACCCCTTTCGCATTCAGGATGCCACTTTACGGTGAATCATAAGTCAAAATCCTCTTCAAAACAAACAATTAGTGTTTATTAGCTAATTAAGCCTATTTTGCCCTTGTTTTGGTCAATATACCCTAGTATTGACTCAAACCCCTCTTCCAACCACTCAAAATCACCCCATTCACCTCCACAACATCTCAGCAAGCTTCAAAATCTTATCCTAGCCTCCTAGTTGACCCTAAGTGGTTGATTAAGGCTTCACACCTCTTAATCACTTGGTAATTCACTAATTGTGATTAGCAAGGCCTAATCATGATTAGCAATTCTAATCTAATTTGGGGATTTTAGTCCCACATGCACCAAAATACAAGTTTCTCCCAAAAGGAAAACTATAAAAAGGGTGCACCTCATTCCTTTATACTTTACACCATGCTTTGATTTGCATCTCATATAATAAATATGATATATAGCCAAGTTCAATCCTTGCTTAAAGCCTTCAATGGGGTTAGTAGATGGATATCCAAAATGACCAAGTAGTCATTTGGAGAGGCCATTTCACCTTGTTTGGAGTAGCAACCATAACCATTTGATTTCCCTCTTAGGTCTATTTAGGCCCATGTTAGGTAATTCAAGCATATTAGTAGGCATGTTTAGTTAGATTTTGTATTGTTTTCATACTAGTTAAGCATTATTTTAAGCTTCTATCTTAATGTTACATTCCTAGACTTAGAACCTTGGCTAGATGGATGGCAATGGTGTTAGCTTTCCTTGTTTAGTCATGCAATTTTCTTTGTAAAGTTTAGGGTGTCATCAGTTTACCTCACTTGCCATATTAAAAGCTTTATGAGTTCTAATTTCATAACAACCAGTTCCATGAGCTCAACTTTCAGATGGCACACATAATGAAAAGGAAAACATAATCATATGTGTGTCCTTAAATTTTAAGGGGACATAATAAATTAGATGCTAGATCATATGAATAACCAAGAGTGGGATAGGCATCAGCATGTGACTAGAGATCCACTCACAATGGGGATGTGCAAACATCATATTAATTCATCAAAATTTACTCAAAAGAAGTTGAATACATGCCATAATTTGGACCAATCACCCTTACACGGATAAATGTGCACAAGCCATATAAGGTCATGTGAAATAAATGCCAAGACTCCAATTTTAGTGTCCACATTTTCCCCACTTCGAGGTGTATGTGTAACGAAAAAATAGAAGACATAAAAATAATACGTATGGGGACCTTGTCCTTCACCCGCCTCTACACACTCTCAAGTCAATGAGGCTTGGAACCTATAAACCCACGCTCAACTTTCTAATAATATATTATTTACAAAATATGGATGAATGGAAAGATCTAATCCTGACTACAAAGCTATAACAGTCACATGGTCTGAAGTTGAAGTCTTCCATGGGTTTGCTCCTAAAATCAGCTTTTCCTTAGGTCACAAAGTCTTCAGTGGGCTTCTATCCTTTACGTGCTCAGCACTCCATCCTATTTTCAGCCCATCCATAATGATTATGATTCAACGACTAAGATCCTCAAACTCTAATCTTTCTGAAACCATGAAACCTCTGGGCAAGCAATTATGCTCAACCATTTCACAACACTGAATACGATGAAACACCCCTTCATTCTGTCGCTTGACTATCACCTGGGAGCGCTTTTGATATTTATGCATATCATCCAAAGAGCCCAACACACATAAATGATGATCAGTAGCTAAAATGGAGTGTCCCAACAACCATATTTACATTAACAAATTTAATACACTAACCACAATATATTGTGCAATTAAGCCCTAATTAGATTCAATCAATAATATAAACCTAATTGAAGAGATAGAGGTTAATGTAGATAAACTCAAGAGGGGAAGAATAAAAGAAGTAAAAAACTAAATCTAATAAAGGACCCACAAGTGATCAATGGATACATAAATCCAAGATGGACGTGGAAATGAACATGAGAGTAAAAATATTAAAGTACTTGGAAGAGAATAACGACCATAATAACCCAAGTATGGCAAGACTTTGATCATTTCATTCTTCAACATATATAATCGAACAGAGCATAGATGTATGGATATGCCAAAGAGGGATAATACCAGTAAAGCTAAATCTCTCCTAAGGACTTAGAAAGATCACAATATCTGGATGAACCCATTAGGAAACATAGTAAACATAAAGTATCTCATTAAAATATATACATAACTGACATGTGAACATAACAGTTTGTACACACTTGACTCAAAGTATGTAATGAGCTCATAAGCGACTAACAACATCGTTGCAAACATCTTTTATGATTGTGTAAATTTTCTTCTAAAATAGTGCAATCATGGTGCCCTCAATATTACTAAGGACTTTGTAGATTTCTTAAAAAAACCTTGTGATGTATTTTTATTATTCGCTACTACAATAAATGTGATTCATGTTGTGATTTGGGTCAAATTTGCATCATAGTTTGGTGTTTTTTCATGTTAGAATTTCAGGAAAATTGTGACATTTTTACTAACACTATAAAAGTGATGACACCATACAATCTTAATAACATCTTTTTTACATGACAAAAAATTGATTGTCGGTGCAAATATAACACTTATCTTACTCATCATGAGTAACTCGTGCATTATATTTATTCTTAGCTGATCTCTATGAAGTATATAATTCTAATTCTCAAAATTGATTCTTTCTTTCATTTTGCACGTGAGACATTCCGTGTGTCCTCTTCTCATACGCACACCTACAACCCTTCATTTGTAATTATAATACTTATGATATTAACATCTATTTTACTATGAGAAGTGTACACCTTAAATGTCTAAAGTTGAACAAATACTGAGCCATGATTTTCCTAGTCTAATATTCACCATGAGATTTGAAGTGTCACTGAAGAGTTATAAGATAAAAGGAGATGTACTAATGTATATAAAAACAAAGAGAAACTTACAAAATGCTATAAAATAACTTAAATATAACTTACAACTTTGTGCAGATCCTTCCCCTTTCTCATTTATAATACCTATAAGTTACATCTTATTTTCTGTCCTTTTTCCTGAATCCTCACCTTCGCTTAGGGATAGTCTCTCTGTATCCCCCACTATGGATTTTTCACATATTTACCTCTAGCCTAAAAACTTGGGATCTCGAAATCCCTTGGGTTTTGGTTAGCATAATTTCTTACATCTCGTTACATCCTTTAGCTTTAGCCATTGCTAATATAACTTTCCATAAGCATCTCTGATTTATCGTCATGTACGTCAACTAGTTTCTCCTCTCATAATTTGTGTTTCACCTTATATGTCCCAACTTCCACCTATTTTGGATTTTGTACGTCTTGTATCTTTCCTATTTAAGATCGTTATTAGTATCTTGCAAAACATCCTTGCTTAGGCTTATGGCACTTGCTTGTATATTATATACTCGTTCACGCTTATGACATCCTGTCCATTAGATGTCTTAGTCTTGTTCACCTCGACTTCTTCACTTTGCTAAACTTGTCCTTAATGATATTGATGAGTGTTTTTCAACACATAAGTGGAATTTTTCACTGAATGTTACCTGGAATGTTAATGAACATTATCATGTATTCCTAAGTATCATGGTATCTATTATTTTTTACATACATGCGAAAAAGTAGGAAAATGATAAAAGAACGTCAACAGTACTACACAAAACATCCAATCTCGCCATAAAGTCATCATCTACATATAATCTCAAATTATTTTTATATCAATAAATGAAAATGATCATACAAAATCCATACATGGATACTTAGCTTTCCATCTACAAAATGACTCAAACACCCTCACCCCCATGTGGGGGTCATCTCATATGCTTTGTGGTCGACTGGGTCCGTGTTGGTAGCTTTTGATGTGTAGGCTAGGGAATCTGCCCAAGATTCAGGCTTTGGAATGGGCCTCTCCCTATGCTCTCACCAGCTGTGTCTCCAAGGCAGGTAATCCTCTACCACTTCTCTTTGGGCATCTGATAGGCATAGTGTTCCTACTCAATAATAACTAGGGATGACTTACACCTGCTATATGGAAACTCTACAACATCACATATATGTACATTGGTAGCCGATGAGAGTGTCCTATGCATCCTAATATCGTTGTAGTGCTCTAGATGTACCTCTCTAACTAAATGAAACAATGCATAGACCCGAGATTACCCATCGATAGGTTTGTTACTAGATCGACCATTAAACTGTAGTGTAAATAGACATCCAACACTAGATCTAGGATCTCTATGGTGGACACTCTCTAGTCAAAGTAGATGAAGGGTGTCTACTTGTCCCAACACGCTTATCCTACATAGTAGACTTGTCAAATAAATGACACATGATATACTTACGAGTATCTATATGAACATGAATAATTCGAGTCTGAATAACATAACTATAACACTAATACGTGGTTATGTCGGGCCTCTCCACATTGGACTATGGACTCAACTCGTCTCTAACAACTTGCCTAGATACCTCCTCCTCCTCGTAGACCATGACAAGGTCTGAAGCTCCTACGTACTGTGTTGATCTCCTAAATAATCGAGTTGAAACTATAAATATCATGTAAAACTAAATAGAAAATATGGTCTGAAAATTGTTATACTCAGGTGGCACGTAGCTATACTGGACCTCAAATTGACATCAAGTTGATTCCTCCTCTTGGCTGCCACATCTGTATGCTGCTCTTAGTCATGAATTGTTGAACTTCCTTGCTACTCAACTCACTGGTGCTAAGACTAGCTCCACCTGCACCCCTGACCTAGGGAGAGATTCCTTGCTCAGCGGATTCACCTGCGTCAGATCAAAAAACTCTGATGCCATATCAATTGTTGTGAACCTATTTATTTATCAAATATACTATAGATCGAGTAGAATTTCATTATTTTTAGATCTTTAATGGTTGTGATTGGGTCACTAAATATCCATCATACGAAATATTCAACACTATGGCACGACGTCCATTTACCCCATGGGCCCCTAACTAGGTGATTTATGTCAATTATTTTACTGATTAAAGTCCTCTAGATTTTCATTGTCAAATTATCTTCTATAGGGTTCTTGCAACATGGATTAGACTTCTCATATGATAGAACAAGTGACACTATACAGGTACCAACATTTGGTGGGTATATTACAAACTATTCAGTATAAGTTGCCCTTGTCCTTACTTTCAGTAACTTCTACTTTAGATTTCAGTATAGTACAAACAATATATTCTAGCTTTCTTTGCATTGACCACCCCATGTCTTCGAATTAAAGTTGTGGACATGTGGGTGATCAATAGTTGGGGCATATTGGTATACACCTAATTTTTCACTTTTCATCTTTCATACATGTTACTAACAATCTCCTTTGTGCAGATAAGGGTCACTAATGCATCTATTTCTAGAGAGGGTTCCTTAAGGAGGTCTGTGGGGAATGGGGAATGGTTATTCATGTAACCATTATGGGTTAGAGATAGTACACAGAGAGAGTGTCACTATTGGGTCTTGGCCTTAGTTTTCCTTGTACTAGTTATCCTTTTCCTCCTAGGTATCATGCATATCAGATTCATAGCTTATTTCTTGCATCTCACCACTTTGTAATTTATTATTATGGCTAAATAATGCAAATTTGGGTTGTTTGTAGTTGAGTGAAGTGAATTTGAAGCCGGTGGTAGCTGAATGTAATATTGGTTCATAGATATAGTCAAAAGTGTTTACGTATAAAAATACTCATGAAATGTAAATGTGAGACTAATGGCCTTTAAATAGTGGCTAAAAATAATGCAAAATGAAATGTGGGGTCTTGGGTAAGTATAATTCCCTCAACAATCACATTAGACTTGTGATAATGTGTTTCATCTTCGGGTGATGCCCTAGTTATGAACTAGGGAAGAGAAGTGTGAAACCATCTATAAAAGTGTTATAATGTGGGTGTGTGCACGCGAGCGCGTGTGTGCACGTGTGGTTTTATATATAAGAGAGATATACTTTAAAATTAGATGTTTTGAATTCATAATGATGATTGGGTGGTAGTGTTTGATGCTTAATTTTTAATATGTTTGAAAATTCATTTGTGATGTATCTCACTTAGATGTTTTGATATTTCTTGTAGTAATCCAATGATAAAATTAACCTCAATATTATCACATATATAAACATAGCCTACATAATTTTGATTGATAGTTTGTTGTGATTCATCCACTAATGGGTAATTAGGATATACATAATTCCAATTTGGGACACCATTCAATATAATGGTTCATTGACATATAATTGACCTCATTTGAATATTTTATGATTTTTTGAATGCATCCTTTTGTGAAGTCCTTTCTTCATATGGTGCATTTCTAAAATCTTGGGTATAAAATTTAGCACTTTTTATCCCCCAAGAGGCATGTAATCAAGTAAAATGTTGTATAATAGTTGTGATTCTTAATCTATTTCAATTGGTTTGACTTTCTCTAATATTTAATCTTTCTCAACTTGCTTGTGTTCCATTTTCTCTGTTAGAACATTATAAATTATTTCAATTACAAAAGGTAACGTTTTCTTAGTATGAAATTTTTTAAGTTAATAAGTTTCATTTGTGGAAATTTCTCTTTCTCTATAAGCATTTATTTTTCTTACATAATAGTCACTTATTTCTCTTTCTCAAGAGACTCGTGATTATTTCTTTAGTTTATCTTTCGTATGGATATTAGATACTTTCTCTAATGTTGTTACCTTGGTTAAAGTATCCTATTTTGTAGAAGTATAATTAGATAGAGAGAGATCAAGATGCTTTTCTTTAACCATGTGATTTTCATTTAAAAATTAATACAATCATTATGAATATAAATGTTTTCTTCCATTTGTGCTATCTGCTATAAGTTTGAAATATCATTGATGCCCTTGTTGTTAGAAAATACTTAAAATTTTGTGTCTATAACCTTGGGTCTTAATCCTACATGAAATTTAAGATGCCGTAATGAATTTATGTAATATATAACATGTTGTGCCTCATTTTTTCATAACCTTATTGCTCAATTAGAGAAAGGATACATGTGTTGTGTGTTTGATCCCTACCAATTATCACCTTATTGTGATTTTCATTATTATGAAAAATGGGTAAAGGCTTTGCTTATTATATATTGATCAATTTTACTAAAGGATCCTTGTTGATTGGATTTTATTCCTTTATTACTTCTTTTTTCTTAGGTGGGTGGTTTACCAACCTATAAATTTTCTAATGCTCTTATGATGCCATATACTATTTATTATTTTTTCTCTCCTCTTTTCATAACATGCTCATGAGTGAACTACCGAATATGATTTGATAAAGTCCAAATCTAGTTTGTGTCATTCCCATTAATGTGATGATAGTTGTAAAATGTTTACCATCAAAGTCATAGAAAATAATGTTTTGGTCTATATCATGTATTAGGTAGTCTGATAAGATTCTAATCAAGAAAATTTCATAAGATAGTGATAGATTTACTCATGTCATTGTGGATAATAACACCATGTATATTATTTTTCTTAGGTGAATATTACTCTTCATCGTAATTTGAATGAATTATGATTATTGGCATATATATGGTAGAAACGGTATCCAAGTAATGGATCCTTTACATGTGTGATGAAAATATGAAAAGTATTCAAGGATATTGGATAGTAGGGCATACAATAGCTTAAGGTGTCTATCCATCAAACCCTCTTCTTAAGCTAAGTATTAGTTTGTATATTATTGAGCTATAAACTCACTATCTTGATTAAGAAATTACACAGGAAAATGAGTTACTAAACCTTGTAAAAATATTTGATGTTGTTCCTTATAGATGGGGTTGAATGTGGACTGGTATGAAAAAAAGTTAATCATTTTAAATTAACATGAGAAAAATCATCAAAATGTTTTTTATTTTATTAAGGGTAAATAGTTTTTTGAAAGGGACTATACCCTTATACAAGAAGGCTCAAAAAGCCAAATGTGAACAAATAAGGCCCAATGAACAAGAACAAGAACAAAAGCAGGAAAAAACCTGCACAGAATAAAACCCAAGATCAACAGCAAATCAACTTAAAAACAACTGGTTTATAGTGATAAAACAACTGCTGCTCGACAAAGAAAGTGAGGCATTGATGATCCGCCGAGCAGCACCGAGAAACTAGTAGGGCAGAGAAGTGGTATTCTTGGAGAACATTTTTTTATTTTTACGCACCATAATCCAGCCTGTAGAAGCCTCCGTAATTAGGGTATTGAAACAAGGAGGCGTATTTTCCTTTTCCTCCAAAGATCCAACTGGGATAGCGGATTCTTTATCCTCTTTTGTATCTTTTATAATGTCACCAACGAAATGAGATTCTTTGGCGCATTCAACAACTAGAATTTCTGAAAGAGGGGTTTCCAAGACAAAATCATCTTCAGTATCTGTATTTGATTCCTCTTTGGCTTCAAAAATCAGGTGTTCAGGAAGGGTATTTTTCCACCAGTTGTTTTTTCCATTCTTTCACTTTTCTACTCCACAAACATCAGCGGTGTGCCTGGTAGCAAAACACTTTCTGCATCTAAAGGGCAAGCCTTCATAATCTAATGATTGTGTCCAAGTTCTGTTTTGGACTATAAGCTCTATATTTGCAGGTAGATTTTTGGATGTGTCCAGCTCAACAAGGATTCTAGCAAAGGTTGTGTGCATGAAATCAGTGGTTTGGGGGTCAATGAAAAGGGTATGACCCAAAGTATTTCCAATAGCAGTTAGACAAGTACGATCCTAGAACTGGAGCGGTAAATGGGGTAGTCTAATCCAGACTGGTTTGTAGGCAAAGGATTCAGTGATTGGGTTAAAAGATGGGAACCAGGGTTTCAAAACCAAGTAGTGGGATTGCAAAGCCCAGAGTTTTTTAGCTATGACTTCCTTATCCCTAATTGAGGAAAAAACAACAATAAATGTACCTTTCACACATGGATAGAGATCTAACTTACTAGATAGAATTGGGATCCAGTGCTTTGTAATCCAGTCATGAAGGGTAGATAGGTTTGGCCAGAGCCCACTGAATCTCCCGATCAGGGCATGCTCTAGGTAGAAACGTTCTAAATCGAGGAATTCATCCCCAAATGAAATGCTGGGGTTAGTAACCGCATGGGTCAAAGGTGTGATGGGGTTCATCCCTTGTGCCAGACTCCTACCCTGTAAAATATCTTTAAATGTAGTCGATCTGTGTGGGTTATTATTCAGGACATGAACCCTAGTATTAGGACAGTTAGTCATAGTGAGCTTCGTGTATAAATCCACTGAAGAAGAGTGGTTCAAAGGTTGCATTGGAGACCCGCCGCCTATAGTTCTACCACTGTTGCAATCACCTTTAGCAACAAAGTGATCCGCACAGGGAGATCGTGTCTTCTGTAAAGGTGTTAAGTGAGATCCGTCCCCATGAGAGGAACTAGCAGGGTTGGGAGCCAAAGAAGCCGCCTTAGCGTCGCAAAATGTTTGATCAATCCACAAAAGGACTTGTTCTGCGCCAGCTCGCGATTTTTCTGCCTGTGCGCATCTACTAGCTTCTTCGTCATTTTTCTGACCTCCATGGCCGCCGTGTCTTCTCTTAACCATTTAGGGTTCGCAGAGGTTGCAGAGGGGTCGCGGAGGGGTCGCAGAGGGGTATTAGGAAGGGATTGGAAATGTAAGAGAAATAGACATTTTAGTGATGGATAACTATCAATTTGGAAGAACAAAGTAAGCCATGAAACCATAATCATTCCATGTCAGTAAGGCTATGTGGGAAGGCTTTAAGAAAAACCTTGTCATTATGTGTATATAACTACAAACATATATCAAAATGATAAATGTATTAGCTAGGGCTCTCTTTTCCTTACAATAGGATAAACTTGGGCATGTAAAATCTAGAGTGGAATTTAGTGTTGTAGATTCTTTAAGAACTATCGCTTGATTGGAAATATAGTTCTTATCAACTCAACTTGTAAATAATTTGTAAGATAAGTGTATATGTTTGATCTCACTTTTCAAATCCATTATGATTTGCATCATGTATTGTAGTTTGATGATAAAGTAAATGATGGGGGCACCTTCACAATGCAACAAATTTGTTATATACAATAGAAAATTCAATAAACAAGCCAATATGCTCAAATGCTTAAGACTTCAAATGCATCCAATTATCAAATTTCTCATCTAGGATTTAACAAGGGATAGAATAAAATTTAACCTATCCATAATCATCCAAAAAAATTGATTAGATCATTAAAAAAGAATTAAAAATCTATTTCCACTCCTTCGCCTTTTAGCCTCTTCTTAAGAGCTCTTTGTAGCCCTAAAACATGCAAACCTTATAGCTCATAATGAATCATAAGGTTTCAAACCAAACGAAACACATTTTTGGACACCCATTTGGCCCTTACAACTTATATCAAAGATCCATGCCCCAAGACTCACTAGAAATCCTTTAAACAACAACCTTGTTTCTCAATTAGATCTTTTTTCCTCGTAGCTCTGTCTTGATGCAAAACCTATTGTTGTAAAAAATTCACAACACATATCTAGAAAATAAACACCATTTCAAGTACCCATTATTTATTTTATTCTTCTTTCCAAATCTTAGGTTTCAATTCTTTGTCTAGACCCTTCAATTTCACTCTTCTCATTTTCAATTAGGTCTCATAAGTCTTCTCAAGGTCTTCTTGGCTTTGCTAACAATGTATAAAGTATCTCATTTGGTCATAGACCATAATAGTCTTTTTAAACCACTCTCAACAACCCTATAAAATATCTCATCAAGATTCCAACTATGTCATTATTCCTAAGTTCAACATTTCTTCTTTTTTGTCTCCATGGCTAATCATCATGCTAGTTAATCAAGAATTTTTTTTACCTAGATTCTTTGCTCTTAAGGTATTATAGTTTTTTTTCCTCCAGTTTTTCCAATCCTTTCACACCCTTACTAGATCTTTTTCATCTTGTTTCTAGCACTACACAACTATCTTCAGACACATAGGGAGATTTCACGTTGTTCTTGCTTAAAACCGTGTAAAACAGGGTAGGACCGTGTTATCTAATTTTATTTCCTTATTATCATTTATTGACCTTTCCAAAATATTTAATCACCTTCATTACCCATATCTCCATATACTATAGCAATGTCACAATTTAGAAAAGTTAGATTCTTTTCCTTTAACCAAATTTGTGTTCAAAACCCTCAAACAGAGTATGTTATATAATTTAAACTATTTTTTTCAACTTTTCACCCCTCTAACCTATTCAAATAACTTTTAAACTTCACAGAAACATTTTTCCCACCTATATCCACCTTCCTACTAATTTATAGGATTTTCCTAATGATACAAATGGATTTTCATCTATTGTTCTAGACTAGTTTATATAGGACAACGAGTTAGTAACTTTAAGATTATTTTTTTATAGTTTTGGTTCTTAAAGCCTTTTCAATGCCTATATCTCAAATAATAATACCCATATACCTATTTTAACCTATTACCTTCATGAATCCTATTTCCTTAGTGTATAAACACTAACTTCCACTCATAAAAATGTGCTTACACTATATATTAGAGTTCTCAGTTTGAGTTTATTCATACAACTAACAAGGAAAACATCTATTCCTCATTTATAAGACATCTCAATAGTCTACAATTCATCCTTCACAATCAAACATGCTTATAAAATTATCATTCATTTATCAATTCATACAAATAATCACTTAACAACATGGTTAATGCAAGTTCATATCTCATATAATGGTTTTATCAAAACTCTTGTGTAAGCTTATCTAGATTGCTACTCTTCATCACCTCATAACATCAAATTTGGAATTTGATCTCATCATTCAAATCATTCTTCATTCTACAAGAATTTTTAAAACAACAAGAGACATAATAACTCCTTTCTCATATAGAGCATTCAAACTTATGAAAATCTCATGGCTTTATTAACAAGGGAGAGTTGATTTACAATGCATTCTAGGAGTTTACAGACCTCCTAAGCCCTTTTGGACCTTCCTCACATGTCGTCCAAGGTTAAAATTCCCCTTACAAAACCTAACCATCTCCTACAAATGAAATTATTTCATATGATCATAACTCAAGGTAATTACACAAGTTTCTTCTAACTCAACTAGAGTGGGACCTAAGTAAAAATCACGAAACCCTAAAAAAGGGTTGATACATATAATTTTCCTCCCATCATATCTTGAATGACCTCAAACATCATTAATAGTTCTCACACTTTACATTAGATATTCCCACTTTAACTTAGGAATTCACATTTTCAAAAGGTACATTTTGGAGGGAAAACTTGCAAAAATCACTAAACACTCATGAAGGAACACATGGAGGGTAGAAAACACTCTAAAACCACTAAAGAGGCCTAATAAGACCCCAAAAAAACCAACATTTTATGAAAACCAAAATTTTACCTTTGTACATAATGATGCTCCTATATCATTGTTGCTTGGTTGGTATAATAAAAAGTTTAGGAGGTGTAGAACATGGTAAAGAAGGTGTAGGAGGCTCTACACAAGGAGTATGAGAAAGAGTTGAATTATTAAGACATGAATTAAATGATCTATCACTATTATAAAATATATCCATATGTTTTTCTAAGACAACACAATTTTGACCTAACAATTTGTGATTGTTCAAAACAAAAGCAACATTATTATATATAGAGACATTCCTAAAGAGAATATTGCTATCATTTTAATCAAGAAAAATTCCATTATTTACAAATAAAACATATAAGTATTTTTATTGATATCCCTCACATAAGTGGTTATAGGAAAACTTGAATAGATAATATTAGATTGAGAGATGATTCATCAATAGATTTTGTATCCCAATTAGAAGGGTTATTATAGTCTTTGGGATCTTTGGAATCTAAGAGAGGTGGAGGTAGTGTAAGTTGTATGCTTGTGATTTTCGTAGGTGTGCCAATTTATCTTGTGTTTCCTTCAACATGGTTATAAAGAGGATACAATTGGGAGTGGTTTTCCAACTAGGTGAGAGATACTGTAGAGCTCACCCATGTGGGACCCAAACATAAGACCAAATATAAAAGGATATTTTTTTTTACTCTCACTTACAATATACAATTGTACAACACCATAAAGACTCACAAGAGATTAACACGACACCACATGTAACAGTTACACCAACATGAAGAACACACAAATATAAATATGACGTAATATGCAACCAAAATCACACTTAGATAAATGAGAAAGTATGAAACCACGACATAATCATGTCATGAACATCATGAATTGACACCTTCCACAATATCACATTTTCATGGTTAAATATTTATTGTATTCATATTCCAATTTTAGCCTTAAATTTTTTCAGATCATATAGCATGAAAACATACATTTTCCCCTTTTCTAGGCTGCATTGCTTTTATTTCATTTACCACTTAAGTTAGTTCCACCTTAAATTCCATTTAAAACTCTCTTTTAAATCCTTTTAGGTCTCAAAATCATTTATCCCGAAGAAGAGATTCTCATTTACAATGGAACCTATTCTTTATTCCATTTCTAATTTAACTTTAAATAAGTGCATATAATTACACGAAAAGACTAAACATTGGCTTAAAGGAAAAAAGGATTCCATTTTTTTTACTCAAAAATTCAATATCTTAGGGGAACTTTTTGCTAGACAAAGTTGACAATAGGTTTCAAACACCAAGCTTATAAAAAGGTCCTAGGTTTTAATTTACTTCCATTTACACTCAAGGATTCTACGTCCAACTAAAATTCAATTTTGGAGTGGTTCGAATGCCTTTAACACACAAACCTCCAAGTTTTACTTTCTTTAAAAAAAATTACACCTCAAGAATACAAATATACTTTTAAAGGTTATTAATAAATTCATTCAAAAGAAACTCTTGTTACTTCTATAATACAATAATATATTAGAGTCGTTTCTATTAGTTATACATCATAAGTTTCATTTTCTAGATAAGAGATTAAGTTCTCACATGATTAAACTCATGTGGAGCAGTTTAAAAGTAATTTCAACAATAAAATAAGGCCTAGCTAAGTTATAAGGTAATTCCAAGTTTCACTTGTGTGTTTGTTTTATATCTCTCACATTTAAAGGAGTCGAGATTTTATTAGAGGTACTAAGTGAGGTACCACATCACTTTATGGTTTTCCAAGGTATACTTGATCACATTTCAATGAATAAACATTATATTCCTTATTAATCTTATGATCCAATACAAGTACATTGATTATCCCTTTCTGAGAGACTTAGCATTAAAGGAAACCATCTAAAAATATTGATACACAATACATCAATCATGATAGAAAGAGGTATTACACCCTTGAGTATAGTAACATGCATACTTCCAAGATCATAAGGACCATGTATAGTGAATGACAAATGAGTAAACACAATGCTAAAGGAATCTATAACTTGATATGAGATAACTTTAAAGCAATTCAACCTCCCATAGATCAATTAGACGTGAAAGGGGTTAATGGAGTTAAACATGTGGATTTAATGTGAAGGTAAGCAAGTACTGATTTCAATCATCTCACTTAGATCTCACAATGAGATCATTCAAGGGTGAAAGGAAAGAGATGACACGAGATAGGTTTAAGTATTTTATACAATAATAGGGGTATTGTATAACTATACAAGACTCGTTTACGAGAGAGATACACAACAAGGGTTAAGCACACGGTTCCTTTTGATAGTTTAGGAATAGAAATTTTCTACCATCAACATAAGTATTAAGGGGGGAAACAATAATTGACATTATAGAAGCTTGTTTTAAAACATCTAAACCATATAACAAAATACGAACTCATAATCAAGTTCATACCCAAATAGAATGTATATTTTTACCAATACACCAATATAATATAATTTTTGACTCATCACAAAATAATTAATAATTAACATTCACGTTCATAACAATAATGTTGATATATGTACTTAATATTACATGCATATTTCAATGATATTTCATATTACAAAAACACCAACAATGGTACCATTTCCCTCTTGTCTAGCGTACATGCAACCACCACATGACCAACGCAACTGCTGGCATGGCATTAAACTACAACCAAACATGCTATACAATTTTAGAGTTTTCTAACAATAATGAAACTATGTTTAATACACTTCCAAGGAGAGTAAGAAATGCGATGCCATTTCACTTTGTTTCCAAAGCCAACGAGAGAGATAAAGAGAGGAGAGAGAAAACACTATTTTTCCACAGTCAATTTCTTTATAAGAAAGCATAAAAAGGAATTTTTATACAATCATGTATTCGTGTTTACAAGATTTCTCTATCGTTATTTTTCTTGGATAATCTCATATGACAATTTCCTCCAATTAGTCACAAGTTTCCAAAAATGTCAAATTTAGACAAGTTACTCAAAAACCAATGTTTGAAACCCATCTTTGAAACTCAAACACACAAGGGAAAATATTCCTACCTATTCCTGTATATACAAGGAAACACCCAAAACTGACGTGACCTCAAACTGGGAATAAATATTAAAATGACGCTCATCTTTCTGGAGCTACCAATCGTAAATGCACCCAAGCGGCTTTGCCCAACGATTGGAGGCCTACAAAAATTATCAGAAAAAATAGTTTGCGGGAAGTTTTTCTCCAAACTGGGTTTTTTTTAATGATTGTCCCATATAAGTATTATCATTATGCGGAAGATAAAATTTGTTTCTACACCCAAGGCAAAAATGGCGGTTCAAAACCCAACCACATTTCTAAATTTCAATATTTGTTTAAAGCTACGAACTAGCCTGTTGGGCTCCTAAACACGATATGAAACAAGGTCAAACAAACATCTAAAGAACAACCTAGGGTTCATTTGAATAATCCACATGATAATGTACATGGCTAAATTTTATTTTTCTCATTTTGGGGTTAATAAGGATATTTTGCGCCTCCATGAAAACATGCTTTATTAACATTACAAAAATTCATCAAGAAGTAGTTTTACTAATTTTCCCATTTAACACGCCACGCCAACCATGTGGTATTCAAAACCAAAACTAGTATACGAGTTTTTCAAAATCACATGAGATAGATTGGGAGTAGAGTTTACATTCCTTGTTACTTTTCTAGTTCTCTACAGAACAAAGGTAAATTTGCTATAAGCCACTATGTCTCATTTAGTTCTCTGATAATTTATTATACTTTATTTTGATTTTGTACTACATTAAAATAAGAAAATTATAATCATTAAAATTGTGCAAGAAGGGTAATATGACCATGCATAGATTGAGCTAGCAAGGAACTCATGATAAGCGTATGGAGCGGCCAACCAATGGCCAATTCAAATCAAAACATAAAAGGCAGACCCAATGACCCAAACTTCTCCCATGTATTCTGTCAAACTATTTACATGTAGAGATCACGCTTCCACATTTTCAAACATCTCAAAGAGGTTATTCGCATTACATAAAAACATCTGACAAAAAAAATGCAACCTCTCAGGGAATAAGAAAACAAATCTCATTCCCAAGGTTAGGCATATCCTCAAAATCCAAGAAAAATTCCCAGAATCTCCTCACATATGCAACCTCAAAAAATCTAAAATTTTACATTAATTCTTCTTGAAATGAGGTTTGGATCGAACTCCAATAATTTAGAGGAGTTTAGGGACATTTTTAGAATATTTGATAGTATAATTATTTTCATTTTTTTGCTTTGTTGATTACATTTTAAATTTCAAATGATTTATATTATTTTAAATTTATTTTAATCAAGGACACAACTACCCCCCCACTATGACATTACCTTATCACACAATTATCTTTAATTGAGAAACATACGGAATGATTGATCATTACTCATATTACAATTTTCTTAGATCAAATTTAATGTTATACACGAAAACACACACACACACACACACACACACACACACACACACACACACACACACACACACACACACACACACACACACACACACACACACACACACATGTTTCAACTTCAAGATTCACAATTGCTCTCGAGTTGAAGGGATCATTAGAATAATGATGTGACCACACAAGCTGAAGGCACAAAGGCAATTCAAGTGTCCCAAATGTTCATCCGTGAAAAGACAACTTCCAAATTTCCCTTATTATTTTATAATCACAATTGATTAATTTATTTCATTGTTATTATATTTTGTGATTAATTCACAAGTGTCCAAAAATGATGATATGACATGATCCAAACTTTAATGACCATCTCACGGTCCATGGGAAAGGATTTTAAACATGTTTAAATGACAACCGAGCGAGAGTTATCCAAAAATCCCTGACACACAGGGACTAGCAAACTACATGGCACATTTTAAAACATCTCTACAAACCATTAAGGATGCAAAATGGAAAATCCTTATACGAGATGGAGGGCACTACATCATTCCTCCCTTAATTAAATCATCATAAACGATGCGACACAATCCAGGCAATAAGAGGGATGAGTAAGCATAGGAGTGAACAACAACAAATTCCAATTATCGGAAAGGGTTATGTCATTTAAAATGAAACCACCAATAAGTTAAACGTAACTTGAAATTTCCTCAATTTCTTAATGTTCTGTGAAGATTGACATTACTCATTATTTTATTACTCAAATTATCTTTTCCTCAATACCCCCTTTTTTTTTCTTATTTTCAAATCTCATAAGACCTCTTTAATCAATAATTCAAAACCATAGGGAATTTATATTCAAATTTTGGTGGTCATTTCGAAACACATTCATATATGTTTTATCATAAGGGTATTCACCATTTATTAGTTGTACTGATTGCATATTTTAATTGTTTCATGTTCATAATGTTATCACTTGTTAACGATTTTACAATTAAAAGTTCCAACAGGTTTCCTAAGCAGTTGACCTCACAATGTCACCCATGGGAAGAAGCACAATACGAAAAATTCACATAACATATTTTTAACACACTTTCATGACTGAATCACATCACAAGACCTATAACCCCACCATGGAAAGACACAAATAATCCACATAACACATAATTCACAACACATTTGCCCCAAATAGAGATACAACACATCCACATGCCTAACATACAATAAGATATCAAGCTAATGCATATGCAACCAGTATCACATGACTCAAAACCACAATTATACCCACATAGTGTCAAGATAAGATCCAATAGTACTTACCAACAAGGAGGAACATCAAGCCTCAGCATAACATTACATAAAAAATCACAAGAGTAACTCATGAATCATACATACCAGGTCCATATGCCTCCAAAATCTCTATAAGCCTACCAATAGATAAATAATCATAGTGGTAGAAAAAATTCAGGTCACTTACCATAAAGCTTTGTTACTATAGTTCTCCATGTTGGGTCACTAACCATAGAGTATCATCTCCTTATTTCTCCATATCAGGTCACCCACCAAAGAGTCATGTCACCTTATTTCTCCATTTAATGAGGTGGGGTCACTCTATGGCCCTAGGTACATAAATCCCTATCACCCCCACCCAAGTAGCATAGTGACCTGTAGCTCAATACTACATAGTCCCATGACCCCTTGGTCTATACCACCATACAACAAAGTGAGTCCATAGGTTTGAATACTCCATGGTGAATCTCATGACCATATTCCATCACAACACAACATTCGAACCAACATATCAATCAGATTCAAATGCTAAGTGGAAAACAATATCAAGCCTTCGACCAGGCTATAACTAGGTCAAAGATTCTATATTCCTCTATTTCCTATCATGTAAAGGTCATATAGCCATATTTTTGTATCAGAGAGAGAAGAGACAATAGTTCACATAAGCATGAGCCTAAGGTGATGTACATCCACAATATATTGAGCAAGCTCGAGGTATACCAAACAAAGAGAGGTGGGTTTTTAGTCTACATAAGAATCCAATTTTAAACTCATACTTGGATCAAGAATATGGTCACTTGGTTTAAAACTTATCTCTCCACACATACACTTCTGGATGCTACATGTAGGGCTAAGTAGTGTAGGGTAAAAAATGTAGTGCAAAACAATGTTATGATTACATTGATGACTTACACACAAAAACCATAAGATTTTACGCATGGAAAAATTATGGGGATAAAACATAACAATATTCCATGGATTACAACATGTAAAATTTTCAAATAGTGCACTTAAAGTGCAAGTAAAATACATTAGGGGTCATGAAATCACCATATGTCCCCAGTTCATGTTCTGAATTTATTAGTAACATATGAATACATGTATGCAATGAACATATATATTTAACATCATGACATACATTCCAATATAGTGCAACATAGTGACATACCATCATAAAACAACACAACATGATGAGAATCAATACGAAACATAATATTTCACCACGAATCACTTTTTCATGCAACACATTGTTCCACATAAAAAATATCACTAAGGAAATAGAACATCACAATAATTTCATCATTTTTTTTGAAACAAAATTCCCTTCACATAAAAATGTGGTAATACACATGAATTCCATGTTGAATCCACCAGAAAGAGAAATTAATCCCATAGAGAAACACATCAATGTAATAACAAGTCTACACCAAGTGGTAAGCATAATAGGTGCATTCACATAAACACAAGTACCACATTTGTCACATCACAAAAAAATAACACATTAATCCTCCACCATCATGAATAACCATCACAACACCATACGTTCCCAGAGGTTCGAGAGTATGAACCTTTGTTCTGATACCAACTGTAGTTTCCACCCATGTGGGATCCAAACATAAGACCAAAAATAGCAAGATTTTTTTTTTGACTATCACTTACAAGATATAACTGTGCTACACCATAAAGAATCACAAGAGATTGCATGACACCACATGTAGCTTTTATACCAACATGAAGAACACACAAATATAAACATGACACAATATGCAACCAACATCATACTTAGATAAATGAACAAGTATAAAACCATGACACAATCACGACATGAACATCACGAATTAGCACCTTCCATAATATCACATTTTCATGGTTAAATATTTGTCGTATTCATATTCCACTTTTATCCTTAAAGGTTTGTAGAGCATATAAGATGAAATCATACATTTTCCCTTTTTCTAGGCTACATTGCTTTTATTTTGTTTAACACTTAACTTAAGTCAGTTCCACCTTAAATGCCATTTAAAACCCTCATTTAAATCCTTATAGGCCTCGAAATAATTTATCACAAAGCATAGATTCTCATGTACAACGTGTTGTTTAAATAATTTATTGTGTTTCCAATGTGGTGTTTCCACCAACGGTCATGGGGCTAAGCCCCTCCTTTTTGGGTATGGGGAGGATACCACTATTAAATGTAAAATATTCTAATTCTATGAGGTGACCAATAGGTTGGAGATTACACATGAAAACTTCACTGAGCCAGTGGAAAAATGTTTGTATGGAGTATAAGAGAGGAATTTTTAGCAATGAGAGATAAAGGATAGTTGGGGAAATTAGGAAAGAGAGAGTTATTATCGTGAGTAGGCACTATAAGAGTTCACACACAATAAATATATTAGGTCCATATCCAATTAGAAGAAAACAAAATGTAAGCAATTAGCAAGACTAACAAAAATAGAGACACACAATTCTTTAGATTTATCAATCAAGGACAAAAAGTTCCTTCTTAGTTAATCAAGATCACTATGCTTACAAGTTGTAGAATAAAGAGAGAATAGAGGAAAAAATAAGAAAATAAAATGGAAGAAATACAACTCTTATTTCTTGTGTAGAGGTGATACAAAGCTCAACAACCTACAACAATCCAAAATTGCTACAGAATTTTTTTTTTTAAAATGTCTAGAATGGAGAAGCCATTCCAATTTATAACATTGTAAATTTTACTTTCATCTACCCCCAACATGACCTTTCAAGTTCTTATTACACTTGCAACTTTTCATATTCTTAGGAAGTGAGGAGATAAGTCCCCTTTTTATAAATCAAAAGGGAATTTTACAATGCAACATTAGAGAGTCACTTAAGTGAATAAGACAAAACAACATGATTACATACAATGGCAAATTAGAAAGGGGGAGAGAAGAGTAGAAAGAATAAAGAGAGGAGGAGGAAGTTGATTTATTTGATGAAAATGAAACCCTATATGATGAAGAACTTTCCGATTCATGATCCCTAAGGGTGAGTTTCCAGAATGAACTCTTGTCCTTTTAATTATTTATTGAACTGAGCTACCACAGGTGCCACCTTGTCTTATTTAGGAATGCAAACACATCTCAACACCTTGATCCATGTCTTTGAAACACCATTGATATCCTTGTACTGATTAGACCATTCTTTTTGATCTATTGCAATATTGGAAATAGATACTTTGATGCTAGTAAGGGACTCTAAGGTATATTTATTGGAGGAAAGAGGACCACTTGCCTCTTTCTTAACCAATTCATGGAGGGAAACAATGAGTTATTCTGATGATGAATTATAAGTGAGTGGAGGGAACTCAAGTCTTAAAACAAATTTACAAACCTCATTGAAAGTCTTAAAACAAATTTTCCACTAGAGTCAAGTTTAGAGATTGCATCTTTGATCATACCGTATTTAACATCCATGATGCAAACCAAAACTAGGGATAAA
The DNA here is from genome assembly GCA_019776745.2 of Taxus chinensis. Taxonomy (NCBI): domain Eukaryota; kingdom Viridiplantae; phylum Streptophyta; class Pinopsida; order Cupressales; family Taxaceae; genus Taxus; species Taxus chinensis. The sequence goes on from CM034147.1 coordinate 206,667,743, forward strand.
TTTTCAGTAGATGATGTGAGCACATTTTTTCTCACAAGAGTGTGAGAGTCGAGGGATCTCATCTTGGAAAAAAGTGGGAGAACCTCATCTAAGTGAATATTTTATCTTTCTATCTCCTCCCTTGCTTTCTTCACCTCCGAAAAAGTGGTGAGAATATACTTGATTAGTGAGAGGACCTCTAGAAATAATGTTTTTCCTTTCTCGATGATCTTCTCGATCCATATCTCATCATCCTTCCCCTGCATCATATACCCTTTTGATTTCTTGATCACTTCAGGGTCAAAGCTACTAGTTGGAGGAATGCCTTCTACAACAAGAGGAGGTGATGAAACATAATCTAGGAAAGGATGGATATAAGCACTGAGAGTTTTTACATGTTCCTCTAATTGCTCAATTGTTCATTTGTATTCTTCATTTCAAGCAAGAATGCATGAAGAGGACTCCTTGAATAAATGAGATTCACCCTTGTGGGTAGCTTGACCCAAAGAGATCTTCATCATTACATAATCATTAAGTGTCATTTCTTTCATGGGTTTATTTACCTTCGGATGTGCCACCTCCACATATTGAGCTTCGGAAATGGAAAATTTTAAGGGTCCATCTGAAAAAATCTTAGAAAATATTTAGCGAATATTGGTAAAATGACTTTCACATGTATGGTGAGTCACAGTAAAAGTTGTTTCATACGAAAGGTGATTTTTTAACATAATTCTAAGAAAGGTTGGCACTATAGAAGTAACAAATGCTTCTGGCCAGTAGCATTTTTCTTGCTACCGACTGGTAGCATGCTACATGCTACCAGAGTATAACATTCTACATGCTACATACTACCGACTGGCGGCATAAAGGGTGTTGTTTTCTATGCAACCAGCCGGTAGCTGTATTAAAATTTCTATATATACACAAAGGGCTATCATTTTCACTCTACAAAAATGAGAGAAACTAGAGAATTCAAGGAAAAACCCTCAACAAACAAGGTGATCTACAAAATATAGGTAGGAAGAAACTATAACATCAAAGGAAAACTACAAATAGGAAGCAAGTGCCAAGAATTTTATAATAGATTGAAAATACCAAGAAGAAAGGCAATTTTTGCACATCCCAAGAGCCCAACTGCATCAAAAAAAAAATGTGAAAGTTTTCATTCAAGAGACTGGTCTTTCCTCAATTGTACACATTTCTAGAGGATCCTAATGCATTTTCCCAATGGATCGAAGTGGCCAGTTTCACAAGGCTAGTGTATATGCCCCAATTTCAGATAGACCAGAAAATACTTAACAATCTTCTACTCAACTACGAAACTTCCACTTTCACCTTTCATATTCAACTTCCATCTCATGCACATTCATTTGGAACTTCACCTGAGGACATTGAGCGTCTGATAGGACTACCACACAAGGATGTGGATCTTGTCATAACGAAGGCTATTTTATCAGATGAATATTGCAAGTATTTGGAGTCTCATTTTTAACTATCTATTGATGCAATTGTAGTTGCTACTACTAGTAAGTTTATTTTCAATTTTACATTTCATTTTGATTATTTTCAATTTTACATTTCATTTCAGTATTTAAAAATGTCTCTCGTTGTATTTACACTTATAACTTCCCAAAACCCTTCAAAAAGAGGAATACAAACTAAGGATTTTAGTCACCCATTTCTACATGCCATGGTATAGTTCTTCCAGGCTAGAATTACATTACAAGGTCGATATATAAATATTCCATGGTGGGCTTTGGCATATATTGTTCACACCCTAAGTGGGTAGAAATTTGACTAATGTAACTTCTTATCCTCCATGATAAGATCTAATTTTTCTAACATTCATTTGAATGACAATGTTACCATCTACTCAACAAAATTTATTCTTGGTTTATATTACGAATCTCTCTATAATTTACGTGGCACCACTCCTTTGACAACATTACATTCAAAGCTATCAAAATTTTTGTTAACAATTCAAGAGTAAGAGGTGAGTCCCAATTTTTGATTATTTGGTTTTTAATTATTATTCTTTATTTTTGTAATATTTATCTATTATAATTAATATTTGAAAAAAATGCGTGATACATATATGTAATTAGGGTTTGAAAGATAGAAGCGGGAGTGGGAGCAGGAAGTGGAATGTTGAATGTAGTAGGAGCGGGAAACTATGGTTTGAAAGATGGAAGTGGGAGAGAAGGAATACTTCCTATGGAATTTATAGATCCTGAGGAGCCTCACGGGATGGTACAGGAGCATGTGCCCGAGCTAGGTAAGGATGAAAGGGTGGAGGCAGAGGTGGAATCCACATGGGCGGAAAGGTTGGTAGGGAAAAAATTGGACAAAAATTCCTTGGAAGAATTGGAGCGTTCTAAAGAAAAGGGCCTCTTGGCCCGTAAAATACTAGACTCTCTCTTAGAGCGAGCTAAGGAAAATATGGAAGGAGATTTGTTTGCTAAATTTTTGGGTTCCCGACCCAACATTGCTTATTTTCACAGCTGGGCCAAGAGAAGATGGGCTCAAAATAGCTCTATTGAGGTAACTGCTTATGCGAATGGTTTCTTCTTAATATCTTTACCTAGTAAAGAACATGTCATAAGAATTTTGGTTGGAGGGCCCTGGTTTATTTGAAAGTCCCACATGGTGGTTCAAAAATGGGAACCAACCTTCAACCCTTTTGAAAACATTGTCTCAGAATATCCAATTTGGGTGAATCTCCCAGGTCTACCTCTTGAGTTCTAGGAACCAGAAGTCCTGATTGGTATAGCCAAAAGTTTGGGGACACCGATAGTGATAGACCCTGTCACTAAATATAGAACCAGGCTAACACATGCGAGATTTTGTGTCAATATGAAACAAGAAGCTTCTATAGAAGAAACTATCAAATTTCTCTCAAAATTTGGAGATTGGGTGCAGAGATTGAGTATGCACCATCCCCTTTTGTCGGTAGAAAATGCAAAACTGTCAGGCATGATCATAAAAGGTGTCCAACACAGAAGAAAAAGTAGGAAATAGGCCCAAAACCCCACACTGTGGTTCCGAACAAAGATAATATAGAATGGAGAAAGGTGGGGAAAAATGGAAGAACCATTAGTCAGGATCCTGGAGGGGATAAAAATGTTCCAAAGGAGACTATGGTCTCAGAGACACAAGTTTTGGCTAAAGAAGAAGTTCCAAAAAACAAGGATGAAAGGGTTAAAGTAGATAATGATAAGAAGATCGAAGAGGAATTTACATCACCAAATATAAAATAGAAGGAAGCTAAGTACTTATCGGATTCATAAGGTAACTATACGTTGAAAGTGGCTCAGGGGATTTCCCTGGAGGAGGTTTCTTTGGTTGGGTAAAGCTATTTTTGTCAAAGACAGGAGGAAGGAATATCAACATCAAATGATTTTGATCTCTTGATGGGAGGTATTTCCCTGGATTATACTAACCTAGTGTCCTCCCCTGTTACCCTAGTCACAAGGACCAAGCCTATTACTAGAAGCAATTTTAGAGTAGATGTGGGTAAAGATTTGACTCCTAAAGGGATAAATTAAAACAAGGAAAAGAGGGAGACATTGGTAAAGAAAGATATGGATAAAGCGTTACAGAAAACCCCTAGGTTTCCTCACTAAAAAAAAATGATTTTACTATCATGGAATATAAGAGGGTTGAATAACCCCAACAAGCAAAGAATCTTGAAGGATTTTAGGAATAAATACAAACCTGATATTTTGATGATCCAAGAAACAAAAATAAGTACTGAAATATTTAAAGAAGTTAGTAAGGTGATCTAGAAAGACAACCTTTGGGCCAGGGTAAGCTTGGATGGAGCTTTAGGAGGCATTTCCACCCTCTGGAATCCTCTCACGATTAAAGGTATGGATATTCTGTCTTCGGCCAATCATATGACCACATGTCTCATTGATTTAGCTTAAAATAAGTACTAGATTATGTCTAATATATATGCTCCCAACTCCATTGTTGGTAGACGAATTCTTTGGGGAGAACTTACAAGGGGTAAGCTTTTGTTGAAAGACAATGATTGGATTGTTGGGGGATATTTCAACACCCCTCTCTCCCTGGGGGAAAACAAGGAGGAACCATTTCCTATACTAATAATATGGATAATTTGGCTAATTTTATGGTGAACAATGATCTTTTTTATCTGGAGCTTGGAGGGTCCAAATTTACTTAGGAAAACAAAATAATTGGACATGATCTTATTCAAATTAGACTGGACAAGTTTTTGGTGAGTCATAATTGCATGCTTAACCAAATCTATTCTCTATCCACCTTGCCCAAAATTGGATTTGACCATAACCCAATCATCCTCAAGTTGGGTATGGCTATCTTTAATAAAGCTAGATCTTTTAGATTTGAAAAAATGTGGCTCCAACACCTTGATATCCTTAAGAGAATTCAGGAATGGTGGGGGATAACGGTTCATGGTGTTCTGGTGTTTAAATCAAGCTTCAAGTTGAAACATGTTAAACAAAACCTTAAAATTTGGAATAAGGAGATCTTTGGGAACATCTTTGAGACTAAGAGTAGAATAGAGGAAGATTTACGGACTATTGAGGAACTAATGGAAGAAGATGGGCTCAACCAAGTGCTTAAAATTCAAGAGAAAGCTCTCCTCATAGATTATCATGATATCCTGGCTAAAGAGGAAGTCTACTGGAAGAAAAAATATAGAGTTAAATGGCTAAAGGAGGGAGATAGAAACACCAAAAAAATCCATTTCTCTACTACCTCCAGGACCAATCATCTCAAGATCAAGCAAATCAGGAAATGTGATGGTACACTTACAGATGACAAAAAATAAATCAATGAATCTATTTTCAATTATTTCAAGGACCTCTTTCTCCCTAGGTTAGACCCGGATAGAACTTCTTGGGTGAAGGATTAGGGCTCTTCTAGAATTTCATCTCACAACAGGATAATAGAGAAATGTTTCTCATTCCATGGGAGGAAAAGATTAGATATGCTATTTTTGATATGGAACTGGATAAATCCCCTGAACCTGATGGCTTCACGACCTTTTTCTTCCAACAGTTTTAGGAAGTGGTTAAGAGGGAGGTCATTGAGATGATCCATACCTTCTTCAGTAATGGCCAACTCCTTAAACAAATTAACAAAACCTTCTTGGTCCTCATCCCCAAGATGATAGGGGCCACGGATGTTAAAGATTTTAGACCCATTAGTCTGTGCAACACTAGCTACAAATTAATTACTAAAATTATTACTTTCGGGCTTAGGAAAGTTCTGGCCAATTTCATCTCTCCTAATTAAGGGGCCTTCATTCCTAGTAGACAAATTTTGGATAGCATTGTGGTTATCTAAGAAGCCATTCATTTTATCGAAAGCTCAGGAAGATCTATTATGTTTTTCAAGATGTGATATGCACAAAGCTTATGAAAGAGTTTCGTGGGCCTTTCTCTGTGCCATTTTGACCAAGGTGGGTTTTGATATTTTTTTATCAACATGGTTATGGTCTTCATTTCTTATCTACCAGTTTCATCTTTTATTGTCAATGGTAAAATGGAAGGATTATTTCAAGCTGGTAGAGGACTCATACAGGGTGATCCTCTCTCCCCCTTCCTTTAAATGATTATGGCAGAGACTAATTCAAGTAGACTTTGTAACCAGGTGGTTTCCTTGAATCTCTTATAAGGTCTCAAATTTTCAAATGGTCTCCAGCCTACTTGCCTTAATCAATTTGTTGATGAAAATTTCTTAATGGGGAAAGCTTCTATTCTGGAAGCCTCTATCGTCAAAGATGTTTTAAATGAGTATGAGGAGGTCTTAGGTCACCTTATCAATTTTCACAAAAGTTCTATTTTCTTCATTAATGTGGAAGATCATTTCCAAGCAAGATTGGCACGTATTTTGGATGCAAGATCAAGACTCTCCTAGATTCCTATTTAGGAATGTCCCTCATCCGTAAAAAACTGGATCCTTCCATCTGGAACATTCTGTTGAAAAGATTTACCAATAATTTGTCTACTTGGAAGGGGATTATCCTTTCTCAAGAAGGAAAAAATCAACTGCTCCAAATATCTCTTCAAGGTATTCCAATCTATGTCATGTCCCTTTTCAAGCTTCTGATCATGATTTTGGAGGCTCTAGAAAAAATTAATAAAAGGTTCATGTGGGCTGGTGCTAAGGAGAAGTTAAAATTCCCTCTTGTTTCTTGGGAGAAAGTGACCAAGCCCAAGATTTGTGGCAGGATGGGGTTAAAGAATATGAGACTCATGAATGAAGCTCTTGTGGCCAAAGATGGATGGAGAGTGATAAAGGAAGAAGGTCTTTGGATTGATATCATTAAAAGGAAATATTTAAGGAATGCTAGCAGAATTGAAACTTTTTTTTTGCAAGACAATCTCCCGAGGGGATGTTATTTTTGGAATTATTTTCTCTTGTAGGGAGATTATAAGCAAGGGTATTAAATGGAATATTGGGAAAGGTATAAAATTGATTTTGGAGGTATTTCTAGCTTTCTAATAAGCCATTGGTGGAGGAATAACCTGGGAGAACTATGGCGCAGTTCTATGAATACAATGGAAAAGTTTGGGTTAGAGATTATTGGATCTTCTCCAACAATCAGGTCTCATGGGAGAATGTGAACCCCCCTCCTAATTTCATTGGGGAGAGACAATTTTTTGATAATCTCAACTCAAATTTAGCAAGTTTTTATATTCCATTTTTCCAACAGAATAAATATTCTATTATATGGAAGTAAGAGGATTATGGAAATTTCTCTGTCAAATCTACCTATTTCCTAAATTTCAAGAATTCTAGTCAAAAAGACTACTGGGATAAAATTTGGGTGAAGGATCTATTACCTAAAGTTAACACCTTATTTTGGCTGGCTACTCAGAAAAAAATCCTCACTATGGATAACTTGAGGAAATGTGGGATGGTCCTCCCTAACAAGAGTGTGCTTTGTAATAGAGAGGAGGAAAGTGTTAACCACCTTCTCATCTCTTGCCCCTTCTCTCAAGTGGTGTTTTAGAAGGTGATGAAGCTTTTCAAAGTGCAATGGATCTTCCCTAATTCTGTTGAGGACTGTTGGTTACAATGGGCTTGTCCATTCATGTTCCCCTTTCTTATAGCTATCTGCAAAATGGCCCTCCCCCACTTCCTCTAGAGCTTATGGAAGGAAAGGAATGCTCTCATCTTCAAAAATCAGAAAGCTGACATCAAAAAGGTCAGTGCTTGTTTGATCTCCTCTATTAAAGAAAATTCAAAACTCATTAAGGTGAAGACTAAAAAGGCTTGTTCTTACAAAGAAGAGGAAGTCCTTAAACAATTTGCCTTCAATCCCCCCAAGTCATCTTCCCGTCCATTATCATTAAGTGGTCTAAACTGGAAAAAGGAAAATTCAAACTTAATTTTGATGGGGATTCGAAAGGTAACCCCAGTTTGGCAGGGGGAGAAGGCATAATTAGAGACCATGATGGGGACTGGATCCTAGCCTATGTAGGTCCTTTTTGGGATTTAAAGCAACAATGTGGCTGAACCCTGTGCTCTTATCTGGGGTGTTAGCCTTACAAAGGAAAAAGGAATTAAACACATTATTATTGAGGGGGACTCTCTTCTCATCATAAATGCCATCAGCAAGATGAATTCCCAAAATTGGGCTTTGGGTAATATTATTCATGATATTAAAGATCATCTTAAATGTTTTGATAACTTTATCATCACTCATACCCCTCGTATCATGTGTAGATAGATTTGCCAACGAGGGAGTTAAAATTGATGATTTCAAAGAATGGCATAAAGGTGATGTCATCCTTGAGTCTATTAATGACATTATACATCATGAAAAATCATAATGACTCTACCTTAAGTCATGCGAGTGAGATTAATTGGATCATTTTCCAAAATTGCAAGAGTGATTCTCGCTTTATCTATTCTTGGAAAGGCAAGTCTAACATAAAAATTTGTAAGTTTCAAAAGGCTGAGTGTTGGGGTAAAATTTCTATCACCATAAGAGGAGATAGAACCAAAGTTGAGCCGTCCAATCATGGGAGTATTGTGGATGACAAGTCTATGTGGCATCTGTTCAGGATTATGGGTTTCAGGAATTACATCGCCAGGCTCCAAGGACATGATCCCTCACTTACTATGGAGTTTAGGATGGCATGGAAAGATGGGAAGGTGGTGATCCGAGGCATGGAAATTGAGACATCAGAGAATGCCATTGCTCAAATAACTAGTATGGACATGAAAGGTCTGAAATTTTTAAAGCATAGGAATCGAAGGGAGTAAGAAATCAAAACCTTTTTTATGTGCAAGGAAATCATCCATTTCTTCACTGACAGCATTTATGGTCCTAGATTTTGAGATTGTGGAGGGAGGTTTGTCTGCATATTATGAAGTATCTTACCTTGGAAGGTAAATATCGCAAGATAAATACTCACCACTTGTCTTTCCTGAACATGTTCAAACACAAGAAAATGCTTAGTATTCCTTTCTTTTTATTCATATCTCTCACTGCCTCGGTGAAGGATTTCCAATGAGGCAAGGTGGATTCCCCCATTCATGAGGGTCTCATTATTCTCATGTTTAGAAATGGTAAACTAACTTCAGACAAACTTGTGCCCCAAATCAAGGATAAGGAGGATATTACCCAAGAGGAATGTCTCACCAAGATGCGTGAGGATAATTTGGGTATTAAGAAGGTGGGTGAGGTGAAGAATGTGGAAGGGATGGACAAGCATGAAGCCAGCCCTTCGAAGGGAAAGGATAAAGTTCTTCTGGAAGACGAGAAAATTCTTGAGATGTTGAAGAAAAAATTGTAGTATTTGGAGATGGTGGTTCAAGTCATAGAAGAGACAAACTCGGTGGTGAGGAATGGCATGATTGACAACATTGAAGCCACCAAACAAATCTGCATAGCCCAGAAGAGTATTAGAGTGGATATCAAGGAGTTGTACAAACTAGTTCGTGACTTGGGTGTTCAGTTGGAAGTAGTGGAAGAAGAGAAGTGAAAAAGGAGGTATTCTAGTTCTGAGGAGGAGGAGGAGGAGGATGAGACTGAGGAGAAGTCTGAGGAAGATGATGAGGAGCCCCCTAGAAGAAACTAAAAACTGGCACCGGCAAAAAGGATGAGACCAAGGAGGTAAAACCCCCCAACAATCGTAAGGATAACTAATGGATATTTTCCTGAACTATTTGCAGACTTTTAGGGAACTGTCTCTGTTCCATTTTGATATATAGTTTGGGTTTCTCCTATTTGTATATTTTCTGGACCTATTTTTTGTAATGGAGTTAATCATGTTTAAGTCTATGTGGTCCTAATCCTCTTTTTAACTCTCTCTCTCTCTTGTACATTCATGATGTAATATTTTCGTAACTGGCCTCTTGGAGCCTATCCCTGCTTTTTACCTTATCTAATAAAAATTTAATATTTGAAATTAATAAATAGTTTACTGTTGAATTATCACAAAATATAGCTGATGTGGCTATATCACAAAGGGGAGATGCTATCAGAGGTCATTTCCCACCAGGTTCAGGGGATTCGGTTACTATTTCAGATGATCAACACACAAAGGAGGACACCCCTCCACATTCTGTCAAACAGATGAGGAGTTCCTTAAACCATCAAACTGACACATCCACCATACCACATGCATTAATCATAGGTATTTTAATTTATGATGTATATATGTTTCAATATGTTTGAAAATAAATGTAATTAATTATTTAAAACTTGTATATGTTTCAATATTTCTTGTAACTGATATTGCTTTGCTACATAAACCTCTAGTAGCACAATATTATATCATCAGGCTCAAGCTATCCCAATGAAAAATGTATATGAATTTGGTCAAACACAAGGTAGAAATATCTTCGGTACCTCACTCATTCGCTCCAGGTATGAATCTCATTTTTGTATTTTTTTGGCTTATATTTTTTTAAATAAACATTCAACAAGCTCATCAATCGTTGATGCTTATTTATGTTTATATCACACCTACCAGTACAACTCCCAGACTTTTCAGTCTACTTCTCTACAACAATCACATCAACTGCAACAAAGCCCCATTAGCAACTGCACCTCAGCTGGAATCCACTCAACTAAGTAATTTTTATAAGCATATATGATATAACATTATATTTATTATTATTTCAATCCTATTATGTTTTTCATTTGACTTTTCTTATGTTATTTACAAAATTACAATAGAGTGTTGTAGGGCCTCCTGCACATCCAATTCAAAATCCATCTACTACTATGAAGAGGAAGATGCCACCTTCGCCACCTCCACCAAAAAATATCAGGACTAAGTGCAGTGGAAAAGCATATTTCATTTGTTCCTTCAGCTTCAAGCATGGGCACCCTTAATTTTGTAGCCGAGTTTCCAACGTTTTCATTGGGCAATGTTTCTAGTGGACAGGGTGTTTCAGTTTTGAATGAAATTGATTTGGATGAGGAATATCTAAGGATTGAAATCGGGGTTCAGGCCCATGGAACTTTCAATCCCCAAGATATGATTCACGGGACAAGGAAACCTTCTCCAATAAGAGTGGATAGATCAAGCACACCTTCTCCAGTACATATTGACTTAACTGATGACCAAAAAACCACTTTTGCACTTAATGCTCTTTTGGCTGACAATTATGAAGCTAATGTTGATGTTTTATCGAAGGATATTGACACATTTAAAATTGTGGGAGTTTAGGGAAAAAGTTATGATTAAATAAATAAATTTAGGATTTAAAAATCACTCCCAAAGACATATATTGTATTCTTCAGTTCAAAATGAGCCAACAAAGCTTGATATTTTATTTAATTGAGCCGTGTCTGGTTCTGTATCTTTTGAAAATGATTGTGATGATTAAGTGTTGGACATTATGTTGAATAGGATTGAGAATTAAGATGCAGAAGCACAAGCCTACCAAAATATGTGGTCGAGAGACAAGGGCCTTGTAGTTATTGCAAATGCGGAAAGAGATAAGGCTTTGGTAAGTCTTACTAAATTTTCAAATATTATTTACAATTTTTTGAAACTTAATTAATTATTATTTTTGTTTTGAAATGCAGTCAAAGTATGAAAATTTGACAAATGAGGCTACAGTGCTTGATGTGCATTAAAAAAATGTCAGGAAAATTTTAAATGTAAAAATTTAATTGAAGCAGAAGCTTGTTAGCTTAAACAAGCAGAGTAATAACTTCATAAGGATAATAAAGGTAAATGGAATGGATCTAAAGATATTGTTAAAGAATAAAATAGAACAGGATCCAACATTATTTTATGTTGGTGATGCAGTAAATCCAGAATGAGAAATTCTTTCGAATATCGAAGCTGCAACAAAGGATCTTGTTCAGTTGGGTGTTGTAAAAGAAAGTTCTGTTACGCAGGAGATTGAAACTGAAACACATAGAGAAGAATCTTCTCAAGGATGAAGCTGTAAAAAAAATTGTGAAATTATAAATTTCATTGTAGAATCTTTTTGTTAAACTGTTTCAAATTCAACGCATATAATATGTATATGTTATTAATATAAAATATATGAAAGTTTGAATTTCAATCGTATACATACATTTTACTTTTACCACATTGATTATATTAGTGAAACATAAGTTATTCAAATGGATTCTTAATGTGATTATTATTCTCAATTGTGTTTGATATTACTATTACATAACACATTACTCATTAATTTTTAAATAATTTTGTGGACAGAAACTACAAGTTGCGTTTCCAAACACTGAAATTATTTTTCAAAGAACAAACACTGAAATTATCTCAAAATATTGGCAAATAAAAAATTATATGGTGTTGTATTTGTACTATATTCATGCGTAATACTGAAAATTATCCCATAAATGTAATGATATTATTATCATTTAAAAGACAACAGAAAAAATAAGTATGACATTTCTCATTTAAAAACTCTAAACAAATTGCAACATTGAAAATATTATTCAATAATGAACACGAATATAACAAAAATAACAATATACATACTTATAATCTGATATGAAATTTTCTTTCCAAAATTAAAATGTACATTCATTCTTCTTTACTCAATATCAACTAGCTCAAACTGAAACATATCTTGAAAACTTTGGTTCCCAACATTGTTATCTAATCTTTCACTGTGATTTTTCAGTCACAGTTTTGTTGTTATCTGCAGTCCCTGTATTAGAATTATTGATCCCTCTCCTCCATGCAAGAGAATTCCATACTGCCATTACCCGTTCATAAGGGAATGTATCCACATCATATCATGAAACATACAATCTCAAGAAAGTCTCCAAATTTTTATCTAGTCTGTTATGATATTTTGATTTTATAACGTTAATGTGCTAAAAAATCTTTCGTCTTCAACTGATCCCAATATCATTGTTTGACACAATTCATACAATTGGAAATATTCACTAATGCTTTCACGAAGGATGGTACTAGTGTACAAATTTTTCCATAGAAGTGTAATTGCTCCTTTCTCTGTTGGCTCACTCAATAATTCAAATTGTTCGCTCATTACCTTGTTGAAATTAGTTGATTGCAATGCAAATGATTCCTTTTGAAGAACACCATTAATATGAAATCCATTACATTCAACTAATTTTCCAAAATGCTTAATGATAGTACCCATGTGTCTTTTAAATGAATCAGCTACAACTCCACCTCCTACAAGATTCCAAAAGTTAGGATTGACCACTCTTATGGCCTCAAGAATCTCACCTTTTTAAAAATGATCTCTGATCTCGCTGGATAAACATTGTGAGATTTTATACAATTTTTTTTCTTGTTTCAGATATAAGAGCTCCATATAAATTACATGTAATAGGCACTTCTTCAAGCTCTGATCCATCAATATCCACTCGTTTTTCAAATGTGTGCATTTGAATCTCTTTCCCATTAACAAAGATATAAAGATGACCACATATATTGACTCTGAAGTAGTTGTCAAGATCCTTTAAATTTGTTCAGAGTTTTCCAGTTACTGAATACATGTCCTTGAAAGCATTCATTAGAATTATATAACATATCTAAAGTCTCACACACCCTTTTCCTGAACCTAATGAAGTTCGCTATATATATGGATCTTTCTTGAGCAAGCTTTGTTAAGCAATTCATTTCATGCAACATTTTAAGAATCCTGCAAAGTGTAAACAATGTTTCCAAGTTTGTTAAGCGGTAAAGAAAATATCTTTTGCCCTATCAACTTGCCTATGGTTCTTAAACATGAAACCAATTAATGATGGATATTCGTCAAAAACTCTGTGTGTAGGATCATACATAGAAATCCATCTTGTATCAACATATTTAAGAAATTTCTTACCATCTGTGACCCCAATTAAAAAATTCTAAAACAATAGAAATATTTTTGGACTGCTTGACATATACGCATACAGTTCAATGATAAGATCTTCAATTTTTTCAACACATTCAAATGTGCTTACTATCCTGTATGCAATATTCATCCTACGAGCCATGCAATGAATATGAATCATATAATGAGCCATATATGTTTGGAGATGCACTCATAGACCTAGTTCGTATGACCCCACATCACTGATGCACCATCAACACTAACACAAATAAGTTTTATAGCTATAGAATAATTATCCATTCCTGTTATATCCTTCAAATTAGATATAACCAATTTGAAAAGATTTTCAGCATTGCAATTTTCTTGCATTTTATGAACAAATAGCAGATGAGGTGTCCTTGTGTGGTTCTGGAAAGTATATACATGCATACAAACCCAAGAAGTGTTGTCAACAACTGTAACCTCATAAATGGAAAGGGAGATGAAACTTGCATTCTTGACATTTTATTTCAAATCTTCTTGTTCAATCATTGCAAGACATCTCGCCATCTCCCAAGCACTACTCTCTGACCAATGTGAATGTGGAAGGTTTGGAAACCCATTAAACTTGAACAATTTCTTATATTCTAAAAAATCTGAAATTGGTTTGCCCATTTTAAGAATAAAGAATATGGTTGAAAATTGTGTAGTTTTTGCCTTCATATTTTCATTTGCGGCTTTTCCAAAATTTTCATCAATGGTTACTCCTTTCTCCTAATTTTTTTGAGAGTTTTTCATTTTATTGTCATACTCCTTATATTTTATATGTATGCACTCTTTTTTAGTTTTCCATCTATGAGTTTTGTTATTTTTCCATCATTTTCAATGACTGTGTAATATACTTTGCCACAATGTTTCTCAATAGTGTCCAATTTAAGTTGCATTCTATGTTCTTTACCCAATTTCCAACCACAAATAGTACATCTACATTCTTTTGGAGTATCACTACCATTATCTAGATTTACAGGATCAAAGAATGGGTATTTTCTACCCAATCTACCTAAAAAGACCTTCCAATTATCTAGGATGTTTTCTTCTTTCTCACAAGTTTATTGTTTTGAAGGGTCCTGCCATTATCATCTTCTACTTGAATATTTTCATGAGAACATTCATCTATTGAAGGTATTTTTTCATGAGGAATGTTTTCTAGCTTTGGCATGTCTAGGCCAATTATTCTTCATCTACCGAAATAATTGTTTCTTTAGGGTTTATGTTTTGGTTTACTGTTTCATGTTGAATACAATTAACAATAGGGGTTTCTGTATTCAAAATTGAAAAATGTTTTGACTGTTACAAAGATATTAAAAAAATCAAACTGAATCGACGAAAAAAGGAAAAAGGTTATGATAATTTGTTACAACTTACCAGTACCTGTGTTAATGTTTCCAGTGGATGCAAGTTGAGTCTTCATTTTTTTTGGTTGGTTGAAAAAAATTAATATGCTACTTTTTCTTTTTAGTTTATTTGTCTTTTGTTGATTGTTCAGAGAATCCATTGTACCTATCCATGAGAAATTTTAAAATAGATTAGTTTAATCAAAATCTAAACAATATTTTAAAATTTGTAAACGTAACCAAATTCAAAATGAACATTATGCTACAACTGGTAGCACTTTCGGCATGCTATCGGTTGGTCGATAGCATGTTATGCTACTGGATGGTAGCATTCGGCATGCTATGTTGTAGCATAACATAGCAATATGCTACTGGTCGGTAGCATACTACATGCTACTGGCCGATAGCATATTGCATGGTACCGTGATAGCATATTGTATGCTACTGGCGATTATCGATAACATGTAGATACCAGATAGTATGCAACCTGTTGGTAGCATATAGTATACTACAGGTTGGTAGCATATAATATGCTACCGGTAGGTTGCATATTGTATGCTACCAACCGATAGCATTCTATATCCTACCGGCTGGTAGCATGGAGTATGCAACCTACTGGTAGCAAATTTACGCACTTAAAATGCTACAGAACAAATTAAAGTACCTTGAAAATAGAAAGGAAATATCTGGTGACCAGTCTTTGGGTCGATGACGATCTTTAAAGTAGAAAGAAATTGTGAGGAATATTTGATAATCACAATTTTAGGGAAGGGGAAGTTGGATGTTTGGAACTATGAATAATGAATTATAAATACTTAAATAGTATAGTGTATATATATGAGGCGAATTTGATATATTTTGAGGTTGCAATTTGGCTTGCTAAGGGAGATTTGAATGATAACAATTGACTATTGGTGTAAACACCTAGCTAAACCAACCCCTAAAATTAACTAGTACCCAGAAAATTTTGGTGACCCAGTCCTTATTCCTACGCGAAAAATTTGCCAATTCAAAATTTTGAAAACCGGAATATTTTTGAATTAACAAATATTCACCACTAAAATTTTCCCTGGATCTGGAAGCCTCAGTGTAGAAATGGGAAGTTTCTTGGTCCTTATGTATTTCGATATGACCTCGAAGCTAGGTGTCACTACTTGTTGCACTGTCCTTGATTCTTCTCCAAGTAAGTTGTTTACCCATGAAAAAGGATCAACAAGTGTGGAAAAGAAGCTAGACATCTCAAGTGCTTGGTAAGGGACCAAAGAATGACTGAGATGGGTTAATTCAAGTGTTTCAGTAGGAACACCTAGATCTTTTGGATGGTTAGGAGAACGAGAATGATTAATCTCACTTAGTTCAAGTTGTTCCAGAGGATGTTCTTAAACATTAGACCTCTTGTAGGCCTTCACAATAGGATATAATTCAACATCATCACCATCCACCCTCTTTCTATTTTTCGAATGAGATGAACCTGCATCTTCATCAACCATGGTTCTTTTCTTTGATGTCACACATGTTTCTTTAACATTCATGAAATCAAGGAAATAGAAGATGATTGCACCGCTCTAAACTCAGGGTCAAAATGGGGGGATGAATGTATGTGTAAAATATTAACTTTATTTACATACTTACTATTTTTAGTACATCACACCTCACCCTTAGTTTCTATTTTAGCCAGATTTTAAGTTTTCAAATTTTGCAGTCTGTTGAATGCTGAACTTGGAGATTTGCATGAAGGTTTCAAAATTATTGTTTCTTTTTCTTCAACAAGTTTACTATTTTTAGAATGGATATGGTGGAATCTAACTAAAAATATAAGTGTGCTTTCTGGGTGTAAGATAGAGCTAAAAATTGTCATGTTGGATTAGGTTTTTCAATGTGGTTTCATTCTCCAATTTTCAAGTATTTTCAATCACTGAAACTCTTAGGATTTGAGAAGGCAACATTTTCCTCTAAAATTTTCACTTGGCTAGTGAAAAAAATGTAGAGCATAAATGAAAATGAGGTTTTTTTGATCATTTGGGCATTTAGTAATGCAAGCTATAGACCAAGTTTCAAGGGAAATGGAGAAATGATAAGGGAGCTATTAGTAAAAGTGTGGTTTTAGCAATGGAGTATCATAGGAATTTTGGTATCATAATAATACACCAGTAATAAGGGAGGGAGGAAAAATATGAAAACTCATTTAAAAATTGCTAAGTAAGATTATTATACTCACATATCCTCTCAAACCTAGCTAACTCACTCTTAAACTAACCTTGCTTAACCCGGGTTATATGAGATGAGAACATGGGTAAAAAGTTACTAAATGGGTCTCAGATGTCCCCATGTCCCTTACCAAATTTAGTAAGGGAAAAAGGGACATCTTGGGTGTGAAAATGTGCCAAGGGTGGAGGCATCATCAAAAAGGGGGCATGAGGTTGTGAGATTGAAAACATTTTCATAACAGCCTAGTTTGCAACATAAGTGACTCAAAGTCTTCCTCCTCTATGGCCACACTTACTAAATGGGTCTCAAACCCCCTCATGTCCATTAAAAAATTTAGTAAGATAAAAATGGGATAAAGGGACAACCAGGATTGAAATATGCGCAATGGGTTGCCTCATCATGAGAAGGGGGAAAAACATAAAGTGAGTGGAAAATATGGTGTAATACCGAAGGTGCGACTTTAAGTGACATAACATTGAAACATGAATATTTCACCATGGTGGAAAATTATTGTGTCCCCCATGTCTCCATTAAATTTTTTCAAAGGAAAAAATGGACATCTTGGGTCTTTAAGTGTGCATTTGCAACTTTTAGAAGCCTGGTGTCACCATTACATTGCTAAAAATACCCTGTTAGAGTGTCTTCTTTCCTCGAGAGCTTCCCTAGGTGTTTCATAGGAAAAAATTATATCATTTTGGGTTGAAAAAATATTTGGAATATATTTCAACCATATAAAGACATTGATTCTTCTTCCTTTTTGAAATTCATGCCCCTTTTCAATTCTGGTCACGGGTGGTTCTCGAAAGGTCCAACTGTCACCAAAAGAAAATATGTAATTTTTCCAAAAAAACCTATGTAGCATATAGAGGGTACCATTTTATTCACTTTGGAATTTTAATAAGCTTCAAACCTCCACAGAACTCCTAGAATCTTTAATTGAAGCTTCACCAGGATTGAATGTCTTGATCTGCATTGCTGAGCCAATATATGAAAATATGTCCCTTAAAATACCTTGAAACATTTTTGAAAATGAAGTATACATCCTCAAATTTCCAATTAGTATCTAATTGTTTTCTGACACATCCCAAGGCTCATGATACATCTAGAATAAGCCAACCAGCTTTTTCACTACTTTCATTTCCTTATACCATGTTATAAGTAGGCTGGTATTTCTTAACTTGTTCCTAAACATGATTTTTCTTACAAATTTTTTGTAAACTACCTCATATGATTGTATAAATCTACCACACACTTCTTGGATGCTTTATCTTTTCCTTTTACATTCTTGGAGTGTGCTCACTGGGTGTGAAAAGGCCAAAAATAATCCTTTTGGAGGCTCCGTTAACACTTATCTTCTCTTGGGTCCAGATATTTTCATGAATTATCTTGAACAAAATCCCCTACACATGAAAAAAACTTGAAAATTAAATTAGCACATTCCTTCTGGTCATTATGAGGGTAACAAAATGACTGAGTTGACTGGAGGACAAGTTTACATTGGCCGAGAGAAGGATTTTCAAATGTGGCTTAGGTTGTTAAGGATTTTTTTTTTTTAAATTTCATGGTACACATTTTTCATGAAAAATATTGGCTCTAGCTTTAGGACTTATTCCATATCAAACATAATGAGGACATGATAAACAATAACCCCAGAATCTCAAGACACTACATGGACCAGTGCCTTATCCATTGGGCTATAGAGTCATTTATTCACCACAAACACAAAAAAAAAACACACACTGATAAAAGGGAAACAAAATAAAATTGGAAAACAAACACATAAAAGAAAGAGAAACTATATTGCAGGGGATGGAAATTTACATATGTGGGGGAAGAATTTACCCATAACAGGAAATGGGTTGGGAAAATTACATACAATCATAGAACAATGGGATAAATTCGAACCTCCAAAATTTGAAGATCATTATCTAATCATGTCATGCTCTTGTGATGGATTTTCATGGTTTGATACGAAGGTGAAATACCAAGATTCCATCTTCATACTAATATATCATGGAAAAAAATCTTGCTCCAATGATCACTCTATAACATTCCTAAAGGTTTTGCCTTTAGGAGTCTCCATCCAGTGCTTTGTGAATATGAGAATCCATTCCTCCATGTTATAAAAAGTATAATCACTGATTTCTTCTTGAAGGCATTCAACATCAATAGTTGAAGGTTATAGCATGGAGACTTCCTCAAAATCAACAGGGGATTTTGAAATGGTGAGAGCAAGTTGAACTTCTTTGTTGGAAAACACAAGTAATGAGAGGGGACGTGTGAATCAGTGCTTCTCAAAAATTTGAAAAATATTCATAAACTTAGTAATCTATTGATCACCATTACCCATGAGAGACTAATGAAATTCAAACATGAGCAACGTGTAAGAAAACACACATGAACACAATATTTTATGTGGGAAACCGTTTAAAGGAGAAAACCCACTGAAATCAATGCACTAGCTTGGACAAATTGTCTTATAAAGATTACAAATATTTCAACTATTGAGCATCCACTTAACTTGAAGCATCAACTCAAATAATTTAGTCAAGATGTTACTTGAACTTTACCAAGCTTCTACTTGTATAGAAGTTGTAACTCCCAATAATTTAGCCAAGCTACTACTTGACCTTCTGCAAGCTACAACTTACAAGGAAGTTTCAACTCCCTCTTTGATAAGAAACCAGTTAGTCTTTTACAAGATGTTTTGATCACCTTCCTCTAGTTGTCTCACACAAAAAATATGATCTCCTATTCAAATCTTCTATCTTGTCTTTTCACCCTCTTTCTTACCTTTATTCACCTCCTTTCTCATCTTCTTAATCTTATGAAAAACATTGTCATACAAGGATTCTTTCACACACACATTCTTGTCATGATTCTCTCCTTGAATCTCCCTCTCAAGCACTCACTCTCTCATGTGTTGATACTACTGAAAAATTGTAGTCATGAAGTCATTAGACATACACCTTGATTTCCATTATTTTTCATATCCTTGTGCTCCTTCAATAGTATTTTCATCAACAAAACATTATCATTCACTCTAAGGTATATGAATACACGGGAATGACATTCTCTTACAACAATTCCAATTCAAATCCCACTCCAAATTCCAACTCTTCATTTCCTTTTCCCTTCAACTTGTAAAAGGAGGAGGTGGATGACATCATAAAAACTTGTTATTATATAGTTATTACATCTGCAGATGTGACAGTCACAATATTGTCCTTTTTTTATATGTGATGACAATTATTGCACCCATTAGGAACTGAAGAGCATATCTAAACTAACCGATCTTCTGAATAACTGAAGAGATTCCAATCTAACCTCTAAAACTTTTGAATTGTAACGGTTCTTACATGCTTGTCTTCTTTCCAACGTACCATTTTCATCTTGTAGCTAATGAAAACATGTACCAAGAGTTGTGAGCATGCAAACACATTACAAAAGCCTCATTATTTATTTATAACTCCTTCACATACTTCATATCTCACCATTTCCTTGTCATGACACCATTTGGAATTATATGCACAAATAGGTGCAAGTTTTTCATACAACATTCTTCAACTTAGTTGTATGAGAAACCTTATAAACTTAGGTCTTACAATGCATTCAGGAAGAATGAATCTACAAGAGGTCCGCACCATTAATATGAGCTTAGGGATAATTAGATTAAATCATATAACCTTCATTTCACTCTTCTTCACAACTTTCCATTCATAGTCATGGAGGATCTAAAATCCAATCATATAAATGCTTTACTAACTTTAATGCACGAGTCTTCATAAATTTTCAATGCTTAGATATAGAGGTATGTGATCTCTAGATCACCTTTAGATACAAAGAAGCAATCCTTCCACCTTCATTTAGTAAAAGAGACAATGATTTAAACAAGACACTAATAGGAATTAAACCTAGAAAATTTGTCTTCACAGAGTAAGTTGTTTCATGCATTCAACCACATACCCATGGCTTCAAGGTAACTTTTATGGAGGGATCTATGTCTTGGGAAACTACTAGGTTCTTATCTTGCTTCATCTCAGGGAATAAAGATCAGATATGCTTGAATATCAATGACAACTCAAATTGGTTCTTAAGCTCCAAAAACTAGTCTTACATTAACTTGCATCCAACGTACTAAAAATCACTTTCATGGAAAACCATTGCATAAAAAACTTCAGCAAGAGCTTCTACTCCATGATCAAATACTATTATGCATGTGTTGAGTAGATAAAAGCAAGTTTATAAGCTCATTTCACAATCCTTATTGAATTTCCTAAAATGACAGTTTTAGACCATGAAAACCAAGCAAAAAACCACATTACCACAACAAGTTTTTAGTTCAAGCATGTTGCATTGGGATTCTTTCACCTATTTATGCTCATTTTGGACTTCAACAATATGAATTTTCATCAAGCCTCTCTCAATTCATGACTAGTTTTTGGCCCGTTTATCTCTTAGTGGTAGATAAATTTGATTTTATTTGTTCACCAAAAATATGCAAGGAATTGACCTAGATATTTTCATGAACATTAAGGACACTCTTATACAATATTCCACAACAATATTTTCATCTTAACCTCTATCATGCATGATTGTACTACTAATTTTATTCAAAACATGGGCAAAACTGTACTTGAACAGTTTACTTGGAACATGCCACCAATGAAAATATGTGGTAGAATTTATTTACATCCCTGAGTGATCAAATTAGCTTGCCAAGTGGATTTCATGATCAAAAACTTAATTTTTCTTCCATCGTTACAGTGCTAGGGTTTTAAGAGGGTTTGGAGTAGTTTTACTTAAGCTTTGTTCATATAGCTCATGCCACCATTATTCCTCATTCCAACTCGAGAATGCTATTGATTCCATGGCTTAACTATGATGAAAGACCTAGGATACCATGCAGAATTTTTACATACCTTTGAGGTGTTCAAAGTTGACCTTTGAGTTGGGGAAGAGCATTCTAGGAGCTTGATGGTACTAAAAACACTACAACTTGAATAATATTCTTCACATATGCATGATATTTGGTCCACAACACTGGAGAACCTTTTTTCACATGTTATAGGGATTTTTCACTCATAAATAGGTTGGTAATTTCTTTTGCAACATCATTTGTACCTGTCAATATTTCTTTTCCTCAAGGACACTCATAAAGAAGACCTTGAATATGCCTTTCCCAACTAATTATTTACTTGAGATTCCTTCCACACATTATATAACATGTTATATCATACTCATTTTTATTAGATTGAGTTGTCCTAACTTTTTTTGCATCATACACCAATCTAAGCTTGCATTAGGTCCTTGAATTAGGCCTAAATGAGCTTGTTTGAACCTTAGTTCATAGGTCTGCCCTGTCCTTCATCATATAAATGCTTAAGCATGTCCTCTTAATGTTTTCCATGCCTTGATAATGCTTCTCCATATTCGTCATGCCTTCATTCCACCATTCTAGGTCATCTTACTAACCAGGCCTCTTGAACTAAGCTAGTCATACCAATTCCACTCATGCACCCTAGTATTCATCATTATGACCTTATTTAATCATCATATAAATGCTCAACCATCTAGTAAATCATCATGACATGCTACCACATCATCATCCTACATGTACAAGCCACTATCTCATATAGAAGTCAAGTCCCCATTAGGTGTTCTCATGTCATGCCTTGTCCCACCTTATCACACTCATTCCAATCTTCCACTTTCTCTCCTTCATCCTGCTTTGTCATTAATATTCCTTTTACATTGATTACAATTAAAAATCCACATGCCAATTTTTTTCCCATTTAAAACCTTCTTCTAGATTTTTACTTTGTTGTTATGAACAATTGCTTTCCATATAAATCGACTCAACATTGAACTTGATATTATTTTCAATGATGGAGGTGTTGTCCTCATGAATGAAAACATCCATATGAGAGTCAAGAATCTCCTTTCCTTTCCATTCATATTCTTCTTCACAAAATGGGGAAGGTGAAGACTTGCCTTCCCACTCATACTAACCCTCTTGGGCTTTGAAGACAACATTGAGCTTGTTTGTTTGTTCTACTCCATTATGAGACATTTGTCGATCAAAAGGAGAAACACAACTAAAATCATACTTATGTTTCATATCCATGACATGGGTCAATATCTAGAGACTCAATTGAGGGTCTTCAATCCATTCCTAAAAATTCAAGATGTTTTACACAGAAACCTCCTTTAAAGCTGTCATGTACTTACTTTCACCTTCATTTGAAGAGTCTTAAAAATTGAGCCTCAATGAAGTGGTTGGAAATTTGATCCACACATGGCCATAATTCATTTAAAAAATTATCCTCCTTAGGATACATACCTCTTTCCATCGATGACTTACCTTCTTGGAAGCTTGGGAACACTTGATCTTCGTCATTTTTGGATAGAGAGAGGAGATCCATGCTATACAGGAAGGGTGAACATTTCAACTCAAGGTCCATCAGATCATTATCATGATAGTGGTAAGAATACAACATTGGGGTTTTAACATGATAAAAATATTTTTCTCCATCTTGACCATTCCGTATAGAGTCTTCTTTCTCAGAAGGAAAAGGAAAGACTCCATACTCATTATGGTGTTCAACATTACACATTTTTAGTGAAGGTAAGGACATCAATTTATTGGAGAGGTCTTGTTAAAATTTCTCATCCATGATTGTATCAAGAAGGAAGTTGGATTTTTCAATATTCTCCATCTCATTACTAGTCATCCGTGAATCAATAGGAGATACCAAATCATAAATAAAATCATCAATGATTACCTCAATGCCATCTTATTGAATAAATTGAGTACATGATGGATAATTTATTTCTTGAATATATTCATGGTTTGTGGAATCCTTAGCAAGAAATGGTTCATTTTTCATAGGAAAATAATGTTAATCTCTTGTACATGTTGTTTCTCCAAAGGGTTGTGCCGCAATCCAAAATGAATTTATGAATGGAGGCTCAACTATCATGCTTTCTTCATCATCCTTCAAGGTGCTGATTCAACCCTCATTGGAAGGGTCAAGGAAATATCATTCATGTGTATTGCATGTGAATATTTTGGGAATAAACACCTTATAATACGAGAAATCATTAAGATCTTCTTCCTCTTTGTTACAGAGTGCTTCAAGTTACTCATATATTTCTTGCATAATCTAAACATAATTCATAATTTCAAGGTTGATTTGGGGATTTGAATTTCCTTCTGTAATGCTACAAATTCTTTGCATGTAATCTCTTTTCAAGGATTCCATTTCCCCATCTTAATATGCAAAAAAATCATCTAGAGGAAGGGAGAAAAAATACAATGCTTTGAGTTTCTTAATCAACTAGGTGGAGTTAAGAACATTACCTTTGAGAGATTCTTCATCTTCATTCTTTTCATACAAAATTTTATACCTCTTTTGCATATTTTTCACTAGGCCCTTATATTCTTCATCATCAATAGGTGTATGTCCATTTGCTTTCCTTTTACAAAAGTACTCTTGAATTGAAGCCACCAACATTTGATGATTCGTTCTTCACAAAAAACATTTTTATTCATTCTAGCTAGTCTTTCCATGACTACTGCAGAAATGTCACTAACATTATTTCCCTTGGATGGTTATATATTTTTGTTTAAAGCAAGAGACCTATTCTTTATTCTTAAATCCTTACACTGTGTAGGAGCTGGTCTAGAACGATAAATGATAAATACTTTGTAGGTCTTGGTGGTCTTCTTCTTCTTCATATTTTTTGTCACTCATGGGTGTTGAACACCAATCTTGAAACTTCATCACTGTGATGCAGAAAACAAACATGACATGGAGTATTTCCTTAGAATATTGCCTAAAAATATCTTATTTTTCTTTGAAACTGGATATGTTTTGTTTTTGAAAATTTTATTGTATTTTCCAGAGATCTTTATGGGTGCACAAGGGAAGATCTCTCCCCAATGGAGTTGATAAAAATTGTTAGTGAAATAATTTGTTATGTTACAAATTAGGTGTTTTCACCAACAGTCACGAGGTTAAGCTCCTCCTTTTTGGGTATGGGGAGGCTCCCATTATTGAATGTAAAATATCGTAATTATGTGAGGTGGCCAACAAGATGGGTATCACACATGAACACTACATTGTGCTTGTGGAAAAATGCTTGTATAGAGTACAAGGGAGGAATTTTTAGCGATGAGAGATAAAGGAGAGTTAGGGAAATTAGGAAAGATAGGGTTATTTTTGTGAGTACGAACTAGAAAATTTCACACACAATAACCAGAGTAGGCCCAAATTCAATTAGAAGAAAACAAAAATGTAAGAAACTAGCAAAACTAACAAAAATAGAGATGCACATTTATTTAGATTCATCAATCAATGACACAAAGTTCCTTCTTGATTATTCAAGATCACTATGCTTACAAAGTTATAAAATAGAGAGAGAATAAAGGAAAGAATAATAAAAGGAAATGGAAGAAATGCAACTCTTATTTCTTGTGTAGTGGTGATACAAAGATCAAAAACCTACAATAATCCACAATTGCTAGATAAAAAATAACTTTCAAGCTCCTTTGGAATGGAGAACCCATTCCAATTCATAGCATTACAAATTGTCCTTTGATCTACCCCTGGCATGACCTTTTAAGTTATTATTACACTTGTGACTTTTCATCTTCCTAGGAAATGAGGAAATAAGTCCCCTTTTATAAATAAAAAGGGACTTTCACAATGCAACATTAAAGAGTCACTTAAGTGAATAATATGAAATACCATGATTACATACAATGAATAATTAGAAAGGGGGAGATAAGAGGAGAAAGAATGAAGAGATAAGGAGGAAGTTGACTACTCTGATGAAAATGAAACTCTATTTGATGGATAACTTTCTGATTCATGATACCTAAGGGAGAGTTTCTAGAATGAACTCTTGTCCTTTGAATTATGTACTAAACTGAACAATTGCAGGTGCCACCTTGTCTTCTTCAGGAATGTAAATACAACTCAACACCTTGATCCATGTCTTTAAAACATCACATATATCTTTGCACTGATTAGACCATTCTTTGTGATCTCTTACAATGTTAATAATAGATCATATGATGTTGGAAATGGACTCTAAGGTATTTTTATTGAAGGAAAGAGGATCACCTACCTCTTTTTTGACTAAATCACGGAGGGAAACAATGAATTATTTTGATGATGTATTCTTGATGAGTGGAGGGAAATTAAGTCTTTGAACATAGTTGCAGATGTCATTCAAAATCTTAAAAGCATATTTTCCACTAGAGTCAAGTTTGGAGATTACATATTTAATCATATCGTATTTAGCATCCATGATGTAGACCCAAACTAGGGACAAAGTTTTGTTAGCTGATGTGAACACATTTTTTCTCATGAGGGTGTGAGAGTCGAGGGAGCTCATATCAGACACAAGTGGGATCACCTCAACCAAGTGAGTATTTTATCTTTCAATCTTCTCCCTTGATTTCTTCACCTCTAACAAAGTGGTGAGAATATATTTTATTAGAGAGGACCATTAGAAACAATGTCTTTCCTTTCTCGATGATCTTCTCGATCCATCTCTCATTAGCCTTTCCCTACATCATATACATTTGTGCTTTCTTGATCACTTTAGGGTCAAAATTACTAATTGGAGGAATTCCTTCTACAATAAGAGGAGGTGATGAATCAGGATCCATGAAAAGTTGGATGTAATCACTAAGAGTTTTTACACGTTCCTTTAATTTCTCAATTGTTCATTTATATTCTTTATTTCGAGCAAGAAGGTGAGAAGAGGATTTCTTAAACAAATGAGAGTCACCCTCGTGGGTGGATTGAATTACAAATATCTTCATCATTACATAATAATTAGATGTAATTTATTTTATAGGGTTATTTACCTTTGGATGTGCCACTTCCACATATTTATCTTTAGAAGCCTCAGTGTAGAAACGATAAGTTGCTTGTGATTTTTTCCCCTCCTTGGTCCTTATGTATTTCAAGATGGCTTCGAAGCTAGGTGTCACTCCTTGTTTCATTTTCCATGATTCTTCTTTAAGTAAGTCATTTACTCATGAAAATGGCTCAACAAGTGTGGAATTGAAACTAGACATCTCAGGTGTTTGGTAAGGGACCAAAACATGACTGAGATTAGTTGATTCAAGTGCTTCAATAGAAACACCTAGATATACCGGATGGTTAGGAGATCGATAAGAATCAATCTCACTCGGTTCAAGTTATTCTAGAGGTTGTTATTCAACCTTAGACATCTTGTAGACCTTCACAGAAGGAGAAAATTTAACACCATCACCATACACATTATTTATCTTTTTCAAATGAGATGAACTCGCATCTTCATCAACCATGGTTCTTTTCTTTGATGTCATATGTATCTTAAACATTCATGAAATCAGGGAAAGAGAAGATGATTGCACTGTTATAAACTGAGGATAAAAATGGGGGGATGGATGTTGTGTGAAATTTGAAATTGATTTGGATACTTATAATTTTTAATAAGTCACACCTCACCCTCAGTTTCTATTTTCAGCCAACTCTCCCAATTTTCAAATTTTGCAGTCTGCTGAGTTCCAGACTTGGAGAATTGCATGGAGATTTCAAAATTATTATTTCTTTGTCTTCAAAACTTACTATTTTTAGTATGTATCTAGTGCCAAGTTACTAAAATATAAGTGCACCTTCTGGGTGTTTGATTGAGCTGAAAATTGTCTTGTTAGATTAGATTTTTCAATTTGGTTTCATGCTCTAATTTTCAAGTATTTTCAATCACCAAAACTCTTGAGGTCTAAAAAGGAAAAATTTTCCTCTAAAATTTTGACTTAGATGCTGTAAAACATTTAGATCATAAATTTAAACGAGGTTTATTTTATCATCAAGGCATTCAGGAATGCAAGCTACATACCAAGTTTCAAGGAAAATAGAGCAATGATTAAGGAGATATGAGAAAAATTGAGGTTTTAACAATGTAGTTTCCTGGGAATTTAACCAACATAACAACATACCAGAAACAATAGAGGGAGGTAAAATATGAAAAATTATTTAAAAATGGATTAGTATGATTATTATACTCACCCCTCCTCTCAAACCTAGCTAACTCACTCCTTAACTCACCCTGCTTAACCCGAGTTATATAAGATGAGAACATGGGTTAAAAGTTACTAAATAGGTATTAGATATCCACATGTCCCTTAAAAAATTTATTAAGGGAAAAAAGGGACATAAGGGGTGTGAAAATTCACCAAATGTGGAGGCATCATGAAAATGGGGCATGAAGTTGTGAGATTGAAAACATTTCCCTAACACCCTAGTTTGTAAGTTAAGTGACTCAAAGTCTCCCTCCTCCATGGCGATACTTACTAAATGGGTCTAAGATCCCATCATGTCCCTTAAAACATTTATAAAGGGAAAAAGGGACATCAGGGGTTGAATTGTTTTCCATGAGTAGCCTCATTATGAGAAGGGGACAAAACATAAAGTGAGTGGAAAATATGTTCTGACACCCAAAGTGATACTTTAAGTGGTAGAACATCCAAACATGAATATTTCACCATGGTGGTTAATTATTGTGTCTACCATGTCACCATTGAATTTTTTAAAATGTAAAAATGGACACAAGGGGTCTCTAAGTGCACATTTTCCACTTTTGGAAGTTGGGTGTCACCATTGTACTGCTAAATATAGCCTGTCAGAGTGTCTTCTTGCCTCGAGAGCTTCCCTAGGTGTTTCATAGGAAAATAAATAAATAATTTTGAGTGGAAAACACATTCGGAATCCATTTAAACCATTTTAAGACCTTGATTCTACTTCATTTTTCAAATTCAGGCCCCTTTTCAATTCTAATCACATGCGTTTCCTGGAAGGTCCAACTATCATTGAAAGAAAATATGTCATTTTGTATAATTCAACCTATGGATAATTTAAATGGTCCCATTTGATTCAATTTGGAATTTTAATCATCTTCCAAATCTCCCTGTAACTCCTAGAATATTCAATTGAAGCTCTTGATTTGCACGATCAGGCCACTATATGAAAAATATACTCCTCAAAATCCCTTGATTTTTTTTAAAAATGGATTAGGAATCATCATATTTCAAATGATAATTTGATTATTTTCTGAATCATGTTGAGGCTCCTGATACATCCAGAATAATCCAACCAACTTTTTCACTGTTTTCATTTCATTATACCATCATATAAGTAGCCTGGTATAACATAACTTGTTCATAAACCTGATTTTTCTTGCTGAAATTTCCTAAACTACCTAAAATAATTGCATAGTTTTTTCACACACTTCTTGGCTGATTTATCTTTTCCCTTTACATTCCCAAAGGGTTCTCACCAGGTGTAAAAAGGCCAAAAATAGCCCTTTTGTAGGCTCCGATAGAACTTATCTTCTCTTGGGTCCAGATATGTTCATGAATTAGATTGAAAAATATATCCTACACATGAAACAAACTTGAATATCACATTAACACATTCCTCCTGGCCATTATGAGGGTAACATAGTGACTGAATTGGCCAGAGGATAGGTTTACATTGACCGAGAGAAGGATTTACAAATGTGGCTTAGGTTGTCATGGCATTTGTTTTGAATTTTTCATGCTACACATTTTACATGACAACACAATGATACCTATTATTTATTCCATTTCTGATTTAACTTGTAACAAGTGCACATAATCACATGAAAAGAGTGAACATTGGTTTAAAGGAAAAATGATTCCATATTCTGTTTACTAAAAAAGTCAACATCTTAGGGGCACTTTTCGATAGACAAAGTTGACTATAGGTTTCAAACACAGAGCTTATAAAAAGGTCCTAGGTTTTAATTTACTTCCATTTACACTTAATGATTCTACATCCAACTAAATGTCAGTTTTTGAGTGGTTTGAATGCCTTTAACTCACAAACCTCTAAGTTTTACTTTCTTTCAAAAAAATGACACCTCAAGAATACAAACAAAATTTTAATGGTTATTAACAAATTCATTCACAATTGACTCTTGTTGTTGCTATACTAGAATAATATGTTAGATTTGTTTCTATTAGTTATACGTCGTAAGTTTCAATTTCTAGATAAGAGATTAAGTTATTGCATGATCGAATCCACATGGAGCAGTTTAAAAGTACTTTCAACAATAAAATATGGCCTAGCTAAGTTATAAGGTAATTCCAAGTTTCACTTGTGTCTGTTTTATATCACTCACATTTAAAAGAGTCAGGATTTGATTAGAGGTACTAAGTGAGGTACCACCTTACTTTTTTCGAAGGTATAATTGATCACATTTCAAATAATAAACATTACCTTCCTTATTTATCTTATGAACCAATACAAGTATAATGATTATCCCTTCCTGGGAGACTTAACATAAAAGGAAACCATCATAAAATATTGATACATGATACATCAATCGTGACACAAAGGGGTATTGCACCCTTGACTATAGTAACATGCATAATTCCACAAATATAAGGAATCTTGTACGGTGAATGACACACGAGTCAGCACAATGTTAAAGGAATCTACAACTTGATACGAGATAACTTTAGAGCAATTCAACCTCCCATAGATCAATTAGATGTGAGAGGGATTAATGGTGTTGAACATGAATATTGAATGTGAACTAAACAATTAATGACTTCACTCACGTTGCTTATATCTCGCAATGAGATCATTCAAGGGTGAAATGTAAGAGACGACAAGAGATATGTTTAATTATTTTCTACAATAATAGGGGTTTTGTAAAGCTACACAAGACTCATGTACGAGAGAGATACACAACAAGGGTTAAGATAATGGTTCCTTTTGATAGTTTATGAATGAAAATTTCTACCATCAAAATAATTATTAAAGGGGGAAAACAATAATTGACATTACAAAAACTTGTTTCAAAACATCTAAACAATAGAACAACATACAAACTCATAATCAAGTTCATACTTAAATAGAATGTTTGTTATTCCCAATACACTAATATAATATAATTTATGAATCATCGCAAAATAATTAATATTAATGTTCATAAAACTAATGATGATACATCTACTTAATATTACATGTATATTTCAATGATATTTCATATTACAAAAAACCAACAATGCTACCATTTCCATCTTGTCCAGCATACCTGCAACCACCACATGGTCAACACAACTACTGGTATAACATCAAACTACAACCAAGAATAGTATATGATTTCCCAATTTTTTAACAATAATGAAACTATATTTAATACACTTCAAAGGAGAGTAAGAAATGTAATGCCATTTCATTTCATTTCAAAATCCAATGAGAGAGATAGAGAGAGGAGAGAGAAAAACCATTTCTCCACAATCAATTTATTTACAAGAAAATGTCAAAATAAATATTTCTACAATCATGTATTCATGTTTACAAGATTTCTCTATCGTTATTTTTCTTGGATAAGGGCGTATGAAAATTTTCTCCAATTAGTCACATGTTTCCAAAAACGTCAAATTTATACAAGTTGCTCAAAAAACAGCATTCAAAACCCATCTTCGAGACTCAAACACACAAGGGAATAGATTCCTAATTATTCCTATATATATATAGGGAAACAACCAGAAGTGAAAGGACCCCAAACTAGCAAAAAGATTAAAATGGCGCTTGTCTTTTCAAAGCTACCAATCGTATATGCACCCAAGCGGTCTTATCGTCCAACAATTGGAGGCCTACAAAACATAACGGGAAAACTATCTTGTGGGATTTTTTTCTCCAAACTGAGGGTTTTTAGTGATTTTTCTGTAGAAATATTAGAGGTATTAAAAATCCAAAATCCATATCTACACCCAAGGCCGAAATGACGGTTCAAAACCAAACTACATTTTTAACTTTCAACATATGTTTAAAGATGCAAACTATCCCATTGGGCTCCTAAAAGTGTTACGAAACAATGTTAAGAAGACATCCAAGGAAAAACCTCAGGTTCAGTTGTACATTCCACATGACAAGGTACACAATTAAAGTTTACTTTTCTCATTTCAGGGTTTATAAGGACATTTTGCACCTCCATGAAAACAAGCTTTATTAACATTACACAAAGTCGTCAAGAAGCAATTTTACTAAGTTTCCCATTTAACACGCCAACTGCGTGGTTTCCAAAACCAAAACTAGTATAAGAGTTTTCCAAACATCACACGAGGTAAATTAGGAATAGAGTTTACATTCCAGGTTACTTTTCTATATGCGTACAAAACACAGGTAAATTTTCTATAAGCCACTACATCTCATTAGTTCTCTGATAATTCCTTCTACTTTAGTTTGATTTTCTACTACATTAAAATAAGAAAACTAGAATCATTAAAATCATGCAAGAAGGGTAAGATGACCATTTCTCGATTGAGTTGGTGAGGCACTCATGGTGAGCATATAGAGCGAACAACCAATGGCCAATTCAAATCAAAACACCAAAGGTGGACCTAATGATCCACATTTCTCCCTGATATTTTATCAAACCGTTTGCGTGCCAAGATCATGCTTCAAAATTTTCAAACATGTCAAATAGGTTATTCACATTACAACAAAACATTTGAAAAAAAAATCCACTTTAAACTATCATTATATGGGTTTCCATACACTGTTCCCAGAGCTCCCATTTTTTGCGCATCCAACAATCATTACATGACTGAGAGGCTACATTTCTTCAAGGATTTAAGTCTAAAATTTCAAATCCTATGTGCATGCTACCACATGAGACAAAAATCCTATTTTATTACGTTTTAATAGTTGTCCATGGTCTGCTTAAAAGCTCCTACCAACACAGGCTAGGAAAATGTTGGATAGATTGTGGACTCTAGCTTGAAACCTGCCAATTTACATATTCCCAAAGTTTTCCAAGGCCTTTTAAAAAAACCATCTTATGCGTAACCAATAGTAGCTTCTACCACATGGGAGTCTAAATGCTCCTCAATGTCCCCACATATTTGGCTTAAGCACTACTCAAAAATAATTACTATCCATGAAACCAAGTATCAATGGCGTATTTCTTTGAGCCATTTTCTCAAATAGTTCTTTTTCCTTTCTCATGTCCACATTTTTAATGCTATAAAGAAAAATCATGTAATAAAAATTCCATCCACTGCCAGTATCAATCTCCCAACAAAACAAACACAACTAGAAGGGAAAGGGCATACCATTTTTGGAGCCAGATTTAACACCTGTAAAATACAATCTGTATGAGAGTTTCTGAAAGCCTTTTCAACTAATCCATTGTGTGCAAAGCTTATCCATGCACCACATCGATTCAAGGATTTTATTTACTAGTCCGCTTTGCTTGCTAGGGCCAAATTAAGGTTTTGAAGCGCTCTAGGTAGTACTTAGAGAGTACGCCCCCCACCCCCTCCAAGACCAGACACCCACCTGTGCATGTTGATCCCAAAAAGGCCCAATATCCACAAAAATAACCCAAACTGAAATAACATGTAACATGAAAATCTCAGGTCGACCATTAGTTCAATTTCCATTTCAACTTTCTAGGGAGTATGCACACACTCAATAATAATGTCAAAATATCTATTCTTGATTTTTTCTAAGAGTTCTGAGAACTAAATAATTTATTAATTTACCTCAAAATAGCTGCATGGAAGTCACGTAGTGGCACCTAAAAAACATGTTACGTAATTAAACAAACATGACTAGGAGAATTTCAATTTATGCATATAAACAAGTACCATACTACCAGATCATACATGTTCTACTTCTGTTCAAGTTCACTTTCAACAAATTTTTTTTCATTTGGTGAATGAATTGTGCAGCGCAATAGTCTAGAAAATCTGCAAAGCAAATTAGAATTTAGTGATTCCTGAACTTTGAAGGCTGATTCAATATTCACTGAATCTTGATTCCTATGATCGATCTATCATACTATCTGTCACAACTTGCTCAAATTTTTCACTTGTGCCACTACAGTCTGCGGATCTCATGTTCCAGTTCAATGTTTATATGCTAATATATAATATATTATATATTTATGTAAAATTTAAATTGAATGGGCCATTGGACCATCATAATCACATGGGCACTGGTTCAAACTGGTAACGCTGACCTGAAAGAGAAATTTGAATTTTTTTAAAAAAAATTAGCCGCCCCTCCCTATTTGGCACCCTAGGCAACTGCCTAAGTTTCCCAGGGCATGAAACGCCCCTATTCCTTGCGCATGATTTCATATTACACCTCCAACAATCATTATTGTCCACGAGCCCACATTATTTTTAGGTAATTTTTCAAACAGTTCATAGGCCCTGTATATGATTCTAAAGTCTGCCATAACTTGTTCCAAAGCTTCCATTTAGGTATGGGCTAGGCATATAATGGAAAAGGTTTGGTGGGTTTGGCTTTACAACTACCAAAATCCTATTCAAAAAACTCATTCTATGCATTACTTGCATTCCTTGCTGTTAACAAGTCACGTGCCTTGTCTATTTCCACATTTGAAAACCTATCCTCCAAGGCACTTGCAACCACAACACATGACAAATTTCCTCTATCCCTCGTACTTTGGTGGATTTTCAAGAGTTGACCGATCTCCAGTTATGCACAGGTAATAAGGATGCTATCA
Source organism: Taxus chinensis (assembly GCA_019776745.2). Lineage (NCBI taxonomy): Eukaryota > Viridiplantae > Streptophyta > Pinopsida > Cupressales > Taxaceae > Taxus > Taxus chinensis. The sequence goes on from CM034147.1 coordinate 206,702,164, forward strand.
AAAGGGCACAGGGTTTGGCCGAAGGCCCTCCAAATTTCCATGCAAAACAAGAAGGTAATCAATTAAGGGAAATGATGCATACAAGAAGATGTTTTCAGGGAATAAGAAAACAAATATCATTCCCAATGCTGGGCATATCCTCAAAAGCTAAGAAAAATTCCCAGAATCCCCTCACGTATGCAAGCTCAAAAAACCTAAAAATTTAGATTAAGTATTCTTGAAATGAGGTTTGGCTCAAGATCCAATAATTTGGAGGACTTTAGGGATATTTTTAGAATATTTGATAATTTAATTATTTTCATTTTTCTACTTTGTTGATTAAATTTTAAATTCCAAATGATTTATATTATTTTAACCAAATTTAGACGCACAAAATTTTCATCCCTCGACTTAGACGCACTCATGATTGAAAACGCCACATTTACAACATTACACCCTCTTAAATCATCTTTAGTTAATTAATTAATTGCACACACCTCACATCTAAATTATTTAATTAAAATAATTCCCCTTACACCTCGTTACGTTAACTAAGACACCTCACTATGACACCTCATTAACCACCTAACCACCTCTAAAAACCACTTCCCAAAAAGCACTAACCCATTTCCTAAACTAACTAAACTAACTAACCTTCTAAAAATACTAACTAACTAAATATTTCCAAAAAAAAGCTAACTCCTCTTATCCTAACAAAGTTAGTTCATGTTTTTTTACCCACTCCACCACCTTAACAAATTTGAAGTTATCATATCTTGTTCAAAATAGAAGAAAATCACTTGTTTTGTTAGCTAAACTAAGATCTTCCGCAATTGCTGATGATTTGCTTGATCACCGACGATCTATAAATATGAGCATTCACACCTCCTTTCCACAATAGATTCTAACGCTTTATAGGTTCATTCTGTTTGAATTCCAACATCTTAGACATCCAAGCACTTCATATCAAATCTTTCCAACTCTACGCTACCCAAATGACATCGAATCCATCGTCAAATTGCTCGTTTTCAATGTCTAACCATCTTGTTCCATCCATCCATCAAACTGATTTGTTCTGCAAGGTAATTTATTTGTTTTATTCATTTTAGATACCAATAACATGTACGTTTTTGGTTATACATCATTCATATGTTGATAATGCCCTATTTTCATCAAAATTCATAGCTTAATCAATTGTTTTAACTTTGTTTATCAACTGTTAGAACTAGCAGCAATCACTAGTAATTTCCCTAATCACCAGTGATTCTTGTGTTTTCTACTTTTTTCACAGCTTCTGCATAATCTAACTAAAAATGTCTAGTTTTGTCTTATCATCTGCTAATATCTTGTTTAACATGATGTTTTCAGATGACATTAGGTGGTACTAATATTCCCACTATTGATTCCTTCCTCATTGTTTTCCATCCACTCTACTGGGAACAATACAAGCTCCTCCACAATCTTGAGCTCTACACAATTCAAAACTTACCCTTAAACCATCTTGAGGAGATCTTCGTAACAACTCAGTGCATCCGTGAGGCTACCAAAACATTCTGGGATGCGTACAATGAAGCTATAAGACTACATGTGGATCTAACACAGTACGAGTGCACTTACGAGACCGGCCTAGAGCTCTTAGACGAGGACTACCGTACAACTTCAGAGCTTAACACCCATAGTCAAATCAGCATATCTTGTATTGACACAACATTTTATCTTCTTTATGACACCTAGGAAGAGGATTCCAAATTCTTTGTTGAGTACTACATCTCCGTCCCTAATTCTAATCTTATTAAAGAAGAGGAAGAGATAAGTGACTCTGTAGCATCTAATGTGTCTGAAAATGTCTACACAAACCAAGAGCCTGAATTATGGATTTAAATCATGACTACTATTAGCTATATATGTATCTAACCTAAATAAGTGATAGTCACAATTCTATCTTCGCATTTTGTAGCACAATCATAAACATTAATAAAAGCATGATTTGTAGGCTTGTTTACATGTAAAGAAGCTTTGATCCATTATTTTAAATTGTGCACAAACATACATGATCAACATCGCGGGTATCCTAGAAACCCCGCCATCCTGAGGTCAAGCTGTTACCCCTTGAAATAATCAAGAAATCAAAGTTAAAACCATGTTAGACACCAAAGACAAAATAATCCCCCCGCTATAACATTACCTTATCGTGTAATTATATTCAATTGAGAAACATACAAATTACATTGATTGCTACCCCTATTACAATTTTGTTAGATCAACTTTAATGCTATACATGAAAACACACATATATGTTTCAACTTCAAGATTCACAATTTCTCTTGAGTTGAAAGGATCATAAGAATAACGACATCACCACACAAGCTGAAGGCACGAGGGCACTTCAAGGGTCCCAAACGTTCGTCCGTGAAAAGGCAACTTTGAAATTGCACTTATTGTTTTATAATCACAATTGCTTAATTTATTTCATTGCTATTTTATTATATGATCACTTCGCAGGTGGCCAAAATGACGACATGACACGAGCCAAAATTTAATGACCATTTTGTAGTCCCTGGGTAAGGATTTTAAACACTTTTAAACGATAACCGAGTGAGCGTTATCCAAAAATCCCTGACATAAGGTGACTAGCTAACTACATGGGCACTTTTTCAAACATCTATGCAACCCATTAAGGCCGCAACAAGTAAAAACCTTCTACGAGTCGAAGGGAACTAGGAATACATGATGAATCAATAAAGGAGACATGCAAACCCTAATAGGAGAAGGGACACTAACATGGAATTAGATTTTAGATTAGAAACCCCAGGGAAAATAGAATAAACCCCAAAGGATGAGTTACAAAGTCTTAGGTTAATGTGTTTGAATTAAAAAGTAGGTTTTCCAATATTTAATGTGAATATTGGGGTTTATTCTAGTTAAGTATTAAACAATTGTGTAAATATGAAATAAGATCACACTATAGTAAATAATACATAAACATTAAAATTCTAAATCATGTCCATATTATAATGACAATTTGCATTTAACATAGCTGATGTAATTAAGGAACATATAAGGTGGGATTAGAACAAATTCAAACAAGACAAGATGAAATGACATGATAGTGTAATGATATTGAGTGAGGAAGCTGTTCAAAATTTCACAAAGCTAGATGTAAAATTTAAGGATCTAACACTAAGTACAAGATGAATTTAGTAGAAGGGGATGAATTAAAAAAAATATATTTTCACAGTCCATGAAATTGAAAAGCTGAATCTAGATTAAAATTATGTGAATGTTTTTTATTGAAGCATTTTAACTCACCACCCATGATTCATTATAATGATAGAGTTCATCATGATGTTTTGTTTAGATGGATAGTTTTTTCATCGACTACTTAGTTTTTCCTCAATTTTTTTTTATGTTGGTTTGCATGTGTTTGTAACACTAATTTACGGTTTAAAATCTTTGTGATGATTATGAGATACCAAGATATGAATTATCCTTTTCTTGGGGACTTTAAAAGGGGTTGTTCAATTGTGTTGAGTAGCCCTCACCATGCCTACATAGTAATAATTCGAAGAGGCGTCAAAACCTGATAGTTCCCCACCCAATGTGTGTGTAAGATATATATCATAATGTTTTTGGCAATGAAAATCCTAATTAAGACCCATGACACTCGGAAATGATCTTTAATATGTGATGTAGCTTGTGCAATAGTTGAGGGTAGCTTTTTATTCTCTATGAAAACTTAGATCTGGTTGAATATGTTTGAGAGACTGATATAGCTATTGGGTGCTTTATTATGATTTCCTAGGTAGCCCAAATATGTGTGTGATGAGGCACTTAGAATGAGTTAAATGAATGTTCTTATATAGGTGACTGTTGTGACAAGGTTTCTTACTCAAATGACACATAACTAATTAAGGTAACATGTAGATTTGACAATGTGATTGTTATGGTTTTTAGGATGAAGTCGTTGGCTTAAGAAAATGTAAGCTAGGTGGCTATTTCTATCATGGATGTCATCATCTAGAAATAGCGCATAATGTAGTCTTTCTTTTAGAGATGGTAGTTAGATGTCCAAAGATCTATTTTATATTATGAGAATGAGATTTTGATTAGTTTATGATGGATAACAAATATGACCTAGTGGTTGGTAATGTTACTTAAGCAAGAGATGTGTAGGAATTAGTCAATTAATTGTAAAATGAGTTATAAGTCGAGATAAATGCCAAATCTTATAAATGCAGACTTAGGTATCTATACTGATTTGACAAGAGAGTGTACTTTATATATAAGTAGCTTTATTCATTAATTTTTTTAGACAAGTAATGATCAATCGTGAACATTTAATATCAAGCCTTTAAATAGATTTGAAACACTTAATGTACATTAAACCTTACCTTGAAAACATAGATAAAAAATGTTAATCACCCTAGGGGGCTTATTAAAGAGAAAGGGAATATGATTTTACGTTCTCTATCCCTGACATATCAAGACTGCAAATATGATCTTGTCTAGACATCGACGTCCCCATACCTTCTGATTTTGCAGTATTAATTAAAATGGCTTGGTTATTTTTAAATTCCATATCTTCCTGTAATTATTCTTGTCGCTGTTTTGTGGGAATCAAACCTCAATTTTGTCATCATTCTGTAATTATTCTGAATATAGTCCAACTATATTCAGATCTAAGCTGTAAACCATGCATTTTTTTGGAGACTTTGTAAGCTGTACACATGCATCAGGTCAGGACCGTGAGGATATAAAATCCAAAAACTATGTTTTAATAAAACTTCTATAGGCATGGTTTTACTTTTTCATATAGTTTTTTCGATCAATAACGAAGTTTAGTTGGTCAAATGGAATGAGATAAATATAGATAAGGCTGGAAGGTTTATTTTGTTGTTTGTTTGTTTGTTTTATTTTATGATATGTGTTTAAAACTAGCAATCATATTTGTATATTGCAATGTGAATGTCGAATGGTATATGTTATTTGATTTAGAGGGATAGTTAATAACTTTTGTAGTTGATGTTGATAAGGGGTGTGATTGATAGTATAAGTGTACAAATATAGATGAAGCATTACATTGAAAGGTTCTATTCAAGTACATTTTGAATTTGTTACAAATTTGTACATATACATTTGCAAATCTTATATCATGAGTGGTAGCCTTTTGTGGAATATTTTATTTGAACAAAACATGAATACATGAAAACTTCCATACATTTGCATATTTTATACAATGAGTGGTAGCCTTTTGTGGCCATTTTTATTTGCACTAAACACGAATACATTGGATACCCCTTAAACGACATTTAAAGTGAACACAAACTCAATAAGCATATCATTCTTGTCATTTATATGTAATTATATATACAATTAAGTTTTTCTTGGGAAAGTGGAATAAGAAAAAAAATTCCCAAAATCCAATTTTGCCCCTTCAAAAATAAATTCAGGTAGACTTTTATCTGTTTTAAGGGTTCCAAGTGGAATGAATTCATATCAAAAAAATATGGGTTATTAAAGGAAAAATTGGTCATTGTTTACTTTAAGATCGACTCATCCATTGAGAAAAACAGACCCTGAGATAGAGAGAACTCATAGTGAGAATTTGTTTTTCCAACACAACATTGTCCCATTCTAATTTTACTACAACAATATTTTGTATAGCTCAAAAAGGATTGCTCTCATCCAACATCAACCAAATCTAGATGATTGTTGACCATTTTTCATAATGGTTTGACCATAATTTCACATCAAATCTACTAAAGGTAAATATTCAATGAAAAATGCATCCATTCTATTATCCAAACACCCCCTAATGGACAATCCCTCAATAATGCATTTCATTAATGTAAAACCCCAATGCACAATCCGATTACTATAATTTCGCATCATCGGACTTAATCTCTTAAAAAATTAAACCATAAACCTCCATCAAACAAATTGAAATGTCCAATAAACCCTCAAAACTATCTGCCAAAAATCAATAAATAACCATTCTACAAAAATTACAAAACATAAATCTTGAAAGAGCAAAGCGCTCACAACATTCACAATAACCAAAAAACCTGATTTCAAAATTTAATCTATCTTCTTTAATTCCCTTACAAAAACAATCCTATTCATATTTGTAGAGACAAACATTGTATCCACATCAATCAGAATACCAAAAAATCCTGAAATCAAAATTTCACAATAATGAGCATACCCATTTGAAAAATAAAATGCATACTTGCTCGAGCTCTTTCCTTTGCGTCTCACGAAGTCGGGTTATCTCATATGGAGTATGTAATTCCTTGAGGGTACTAAATAAAGTGGTTTCCATTGTGGAAAATAAAAAGGATTATTGACTCAATCCGTCATGGTTGATCAAAAATGAGGGTGGTCACAGAAAAATATATCTGGATAATACACGACACTATAGTACAAGTACAAAACAAGCTTACATTGTTAATGTAGTGGAGTTTTCAGAAAGATGTCCTACTCTAATTGGCCATGTAAAGTGTTTCTTAACTTGGCTGTAATTGTATGGAGGATGTCATATATGGATAACCAAACAATAAAAAATAATTGGACTCGCAGTGTATGTAAATTTATACTATATCCCAGCTCTATCGGAATTACTCCCTTAATAATGTTTGACGAAAAATTCCTATAAAAGAAATAACATAGTATTTGCTAGATTTATTAGACCATGAGTGGTACATATATGCATGTCTTAATGTGTTTGACAAGAACCCTTCCACAGTCATCATATACACGATTGATCAACAACACAAAATATAATGTGAAAGAACTTATAGATAAGTAAGGCTTCCAAACTTACAAAATTAAAGAGACATTGTTTCAAAATTCAAGAAGCAACATACAATATTAGAAAGTTAGAAAAGCTTAGAGGACATCATACTCCCATAAATCCATCACACACGAGCCCTTAGTGCATATTATTGCATTTAAATGCTATACAATGAAAGATGGTGTCTAGATAACTAACAATTCTAATTTTCTGATAACTAATATATCCCAACTCTATCGGAATTACTTCCTTAATATTTTTTGAGGATGTATTCCTATAAAAATAATAACATAATATTACTAGACTTATTAGATCACATAGGTGAATTATATATGCATGCTTAATGTGATTGAAAAAATCACCTAGGATAATTATCCTCTAACTTAAGAATTTGGTAAGAGCATCAAAAACAAGTTAAACAATTTCTAACTTAATCCACTCGTCTGATCAAATGTAATTATTCTATGAAATAAGGAAATCAAATAAAATTTCCGCTCAAAAGGAATTAGGCTCGATGATTATGCTCAATTACATTAGACACTACCTTTATTCATGTTGGTTATCGTCCTAGTACACACATATCTTATAGAAGTTCCCGGTCTGAATCACACTATTCAGGACTATAATATTTGCCAATGTGTGCGACCTCATACAAGGGATTAGATGCTAAAATATCATTGCTTTCACACTCATACCATTATGCTGACTACTCACTCTCATCCAATGATAAAGGGAACTTTACAAATTCTACTTGGAATGGACAACATACAAACTACAGATGATCAAACATTTACAAACTAAATCTACTATAGGTTCTCTAAATCTAAGTTCCAAAAGTAGTAGTTACATTGCATACGAGACTAAAAACTATATTCAGAAAGATGTGCCATTAGAATAACTCAAGGGAAATACCATGGTATTGTTGATCTTGGATTATCAAAGACGAATTTCAGTGAAAGGTTCAATAGTTGTAAGGACTCATTCTCTATCTTTTGCGTTTTAATTCCTTTTGTCCTTGGTTTTTGATGTTTCCTCCAATGAAATTTCCCATACAATAATCAATCTTCTATTAGTATGAAATATTAATTTTTATTTTTTTGGTAAAAGTAAAAACTATATTATGAAGGGAAAATTACAAATCTTCCTCAGGTCAAAAATTTGAAAAAATTCACCATTCAGGACAAAAATATAGACAGACACGGTAAAAAAGTGTATTCTCTTATGAAAATTTACCAGTACATATTTAAATTTTCAAGTAGTAAATGCTATGAAAATTAATTACATAGTCGCAAAAGCTTACAAATCAAAACATGCACATAAAATTATGGACTTGAGTATCGATCCGTATGTGCATCTTAGAATAATTTGGTTTCGGATTGAGATTGATATGAGATTAAACATGATAACTTCTTTGCTTCTAACTGATTGATTCTATCCTTCATCCTTTCCATAGTACATTTGAAACTATCAATGGATTCCTTATACTAGGAACCAAATGAAGTAAGCCTCACTATACATTCAGCCAACAAGGGAGGGAGGTATCCTTGATCCCCAACCTTGATACAAAGCAAGTTCTAAGTTAATCTGCAACCTGTGACCGGTATGAACAAGATTTTGGCCCTGTCAGTGAGTTTTGGCTTTGAAACCATTAGTCTAATAAGAAGAACATACCTTAGGTACAGATTCATATGGGCAATTATACAGTTATGAATGTTATCGAGAATACTCATCTTCTCCGTCAACTACTGTTTTAGACAAGATTAAAATTCTTTAGTGATTGATCTGGGGAAGAAAATAACTGTCCAAATCCAAGACCTTAAGGTCTTATTTTAGCTCACTGATTTTTATGTTTTTAGCTCATGTAGCTTAATGCATTTCACTATTCCTAGTTCATGTAACCCATAAGACTATCTTAAATCCACTTATGCTTTTTTATTAATTTTAAATATTGTTCATGCAACCCGTAAGACTATCTTAACCCCACTTATGTTTTTTTAATTAATTTTAAAAATTGTTAAAAATAGCAAGAAAATAGTCAGTCGTCAAATTTAACATAGACCCATGAATGTCCACAAAGGCCTTTCCCATAAGGGGAACACCTTTAACATAAAAAAACTTTGTAAGCGGGTTAAATTTTTCAGTTGTAGCACCTGTTAGTGCAAAATCATAGCACCCCTGGATGTTGATCAGATTTATAGGTTGATCACTCTAGCATCCAGTGTAATTGCATAACATTGAATCCTTTCTCCAAGTGTGGGACTTGTAAAAATGAGAAAGGAATCTCCAGAGAAGGCTAGTTTCTATTCCTCTATTCAGATGCACATGAAAAATGCAGAGAGGATTACTCAAAAGTCTAATCTAATCTTGCCAAGGAAGCAGGGTAAGAAGATGCATAAAAATAAACATAAGCTAACAGAGGTGATGCACCGAGGAATGAAGAACATCTATCTTTCCAATAAACACAAACCATTCAAATGTGATGCAAGATCATGCACAGATAACAAAATTTGTAGTGAAAGACCAGGAGGATGCAAATGAACACAGAGAGGGTTGAGAATCATCCACAGACATGCATTACTTGCTCCAAAGATTGATACAATACACTACAAAATTCCAAGAGGCAGAGTCACATTACAGTTTCAAATGGGAGGTTCGAACTCCACAAATTCACCTGATAAAGAGAAGAAGGGAGGAGCAAAACCGGAATGTTCAACCTTTAGAAAGAAGCCCCTCCTTATAATATATAGGAAGAATGAGAGAGGGAAGAGAGAGGAAATCCAGATCTACCCCAACCACTTATAGGTTGCATTTAACTCATCTCATTATGGTAGAAGTGGCGAATCCTGGTGAAATGGCGGACTGTCTAGCAGAAACGGCGAACTGTCTGTTGTATTAAAGCTGGTTGTTGAAACGTCACTTCTGTCTATTATTATGTGCCAGAGGTGTTTCTCAATTTTATCACTCCAAACTAAACCAAAATGCAATATTGACCCCAGAATCATGTAGATAATTTTTCCAGATTTCCATTGATATAAAGAACGTGCAAATCTGAGCTTTGGATCAAAAGATATGATCGTTTGAAGATTTAGGGCAAAAACAGGCCAAAACGGATCGGCGAGAAAATATTTGAATTTTTTCCCGCACTCTGCCACTTGGATGACACATGTCAGGAACAAATTGGATGAGAAATTCTCTCTCCTCCACCTTTCAATGGGTTTCCTTTGAAATTTTGACCTTTTTCATACTTTGGAAAACTATTTCTCATTTTCCCCCGCGCCCCGCCACTTGGGACACGTGGCATGCATTGGTTCGTTGACAGGGGCGCGGGGAGAACCTTTACCTTTTAGTTTTTTGGCCAAAACTTTTGCTAAATTTTCTAAGTCCTCCCTGAGCTCCGCACTCCCTGCTCCATAGGACACGTGTCCTGATGTCTATTGGCTCGGGCCGACCCTTCAAACCTTGCCCTTTGAAATTTTTTGGCCAAAAACACTTAGCCAATTTCAATTGCGATTCCCCTTGTGATGCGTGTCACGCTGCAATTCATTGGTGGCTCTCCCGGTCTTTCACGTCCCTCACATACTTTTGGCCTAGATGTCCCAAACTGCCTGGGACAAATTTCTCCGAACCGCCTGATTCGGGCTTCCTTATTCCTGTTTGAACCAGGCGAAGACACGTCCTCCGCGTACCTTTGGCCCAACTGTCCCAAACTTCTAGGATCTCCGAACCGCCCTCTGGGCTGCCTTGCTCCTTTGACCGCTTTTCATTCTCGTCCCTCACGTACCTTTGGCCCGGATGTCCCAAACGATGCAAAGTTCCTCAAATTTCATTCGAACATTTTCGGCCGGTTCGTGTCCTTCACGGACTTTTTTCCCAACTGTCCCGGACTACCTAGGACAAATTTCTCACGGAACCGCCCGAAATGGCTGACTTCATGCCAAACCGGCCGATCTGACGTCCCGTACTTTTGTCCCAAGGATGTCCCAACCGTGCGAAACTAGGACTTAGCCATTTTTCCATTTTTTTCGGCCCCAAGCTTAGCTTTTCCCACGTGCCGACGGCCCAGATGTCCCAATTGCTGCGTGGACTGTTGGGATTCCTTTTCAGCCGATTCGAGGCCCCGACGTCCCAACTGTCCCAAGAACTGCCTAGGACTAGGACTTAGCCAATTTTCTGCAATTTTTTCGGCCCCAAGCTTGAATGATTCAGATGCATGTTATCAAAATTACCCTAGGGGGGTGAATTTTGGATAACAATTTGGTGACTCAGCGGGGTCACCTACCTGCTAGGTAGAAGATCAGTGGCCTGAAGCAATCCATTGGGCATGGAGTCATAAGCAATAACCTGAAACCAACTGATATCTGATCCCGAGCCTGATACCGCAACTCCTTCTCCGAGAGCACACTGAACTATAGAAATCCAACCTAGGAGCAACAAAACCTGTGCCAAAGCACTTAGGGAAAAAGAAACCTAACTACAACAAGACAATGTGCATACGCACTTAGAGGAATTGAAATCTAGGCTAATATTTACAAGGGTAAACCTTTTATTTTCAGTAGCAATGTTTAAGATAGATTCCGTTAACTGGAATCAGGAGTTCTTCTCCATCCAATGTAGACAATTGGAAGGCATTACTATCCTTACATCCCGTGACCATGTATGGGCCACTCCAAATGGCATCAAATTTTGAATGCCTTCCCGGTTTTGCTCTATCCACATCCCATTTCAACACTAGATCTCCAACTCAGAAGGATCTATCCTTGGCCTTCCTATCAAAGGTCTTCTTGATCAAAGCTTGATCCTTTTCCATTGCTTGGGATGCCTAATTTCTGATCTCTTGCAGCTCCATCAACTCTGCATACCTGGCCTCCATTGGTTCAAACTCAGCCAACTCCAACTGCTTCATGAACTCCAATGCAGGCAGTTCTAATGATATAGGCAATACTGCCTCTTTTCCATAGACCAACTTGTAAGGGGAATTACCTGTAGACCTCTTTGGTGTTATTCTGTCAGCCCATAATGCTGATTTTAGCTTGGTATGCCATGTTCTTTGATTTTCATCTAGAGTTCTCCTAATGATTCTTAGAAAATTTTTGTTTGTGGACTCTGCCTGTCCATTACCCTGCGGGTAATAATTTGAAGAGGTGCTCAAATAGATTCCATTCTTGACAGCCCATTCTATAATCTTGGAACCTATGAATGCCAATGCATTATCAGAGATTATTGTAGCAGGTATACCAAATCTGGTTGTTATCCCCTCATAAAAGTCTAAGATGCTAGACTCAGTTGCCTCTTTGAGTGCTACTGCTTCTGTCCATTTGGTGAAATAGTCCGTGGCTGTCAAAATCCATTTGTGCCCTTGGCTTGAATTGGGATTAATGACTCCAATGAAGTCCAAACCCCATTGCATGAATGGCTGGTCAACTGAGATTGGATGTAATGGAAGGGCAGCAAGTCTCTCTTTTCCTGTGAAGAATGCACAATTCTTACACCTCTTGATCCATGCATAGCAATCACTGAAGATTTTAGGCCAATAATAACCAGCCTTCATGATTTTTAGAGCTGTCACTCTTGGTGCAAAATGACCACCAGCTGGTCCACCATGGAACTCTTCCAACACCCTTTCAATCTGATTTGTGCTAATGCATCTCAGCAGCACTCCATTCACATCTTTCTTAAACAAAACACCATCAACAAGCACATATGGAATGGCTTGTAATCTAAAGTATCTCCTCTTCGCTTTGCTCATTTCTGGAGGGCATAGGCCTGTCTGTAGGAAGTGTATCATATTTTGAGTCCAACAAGGAGTGGGCACATCATCATTTTCCTGTTCTTGACCATCCTGTAGTACCAAGACAGCCTCTTTTCCATTACCTGCTTCAACTTGCTGACTCAAGGCTAGTTGTTCGCATAGTCCCTTCCCACGTACTAGTTTGGTGACCTTAATCTCGATGTCATATTCCATGACACGGGTTATCCATCCTGCACGTTTCTCATTCAGATCCTTGTTTAGAAGGAAGTCCTTGACTCCTGCATGAGAGACCAATAATTGGATCTTGTTGTTTGAGACTAGGTGCTTGAATTTCTTTAAACTCCTGATCACTGCAAGTACATGCTTTTCAATGAAAGAGTACCTAGTTTCATATTCCTCCAAGCCTTGACTGAAGAAAGCAACTGGTTGTTCTAATCCTTCTTTGTTTTGTTGTGCCAGGATTGTAGAAATTGTGTCTCCACCACCAAAGGCGTATAGCATGAAACCCTTGGAGAAGTCTGGATTGACGAGAGTGGGGGCTTGAGATATGGCCTCTTTTATTGCCTCAAAACTTTCCTTGCCTTCATATGTCCACTTAAATGCCATGCTCTTTTTTAACATCAGCGTTATTGGCTTTACGAGAGCTGCAAAGTTTGGAACAAACCTGCGGACAAAATTGATCCTTCCCAAGAAGCTTTGAAGAGCCTTCTTGTGACTTGGTAATGGCAACGCTCGAATTGCTTCAACTCTTTCTGGGTCAATCGTCAATCCCTCTTTTGAAACAATATGGCCTAGAAGTTTTCCCTCATGAGCCAGGAATATGCATTTTTTGGGATTCAATGATACCCCAAATCTTCTACACCTCTGAAATACCTGCCTCAGATGAAAGAGGTGATCTACTGCATTTTTGGAGAATATAGTGATGTCATCAAGATATATCAGAACTATTTTATTGATCAACCCTTTGAATGCCATATCCATTGCCCTTTGGAAAGTGGCTCCAGCATTTGATAGGCCAAATGGCATCTTCTTGTAGGCATATGTGCCCCATTTGGTGGTGAAAGTTGTCTTGAACTGGTCATCTTCCTTCACCATAATCTGATTATAGCCTGAGTAGCCATCAAGCAATGAGAACCTTTCTGAACCAGCTACAACCTGCAATATTTGCTCCATGGAAGGGAGTGGGTAATGGTCCTTGAGAGAGGCTCTATTCAAGTCTCTGAAGTCAACACACAGTCTGATCTCTCCACTCTTCTTTCTGACTGGAACTAAGTTGGCAACCCAACTAGAATGCTTGATTGGGAATATGATTCTTGACTCAATCAGCTTGTCCAATTCTTTCCTCATGAGAGGCTCCATGTGTGGATTGACTGGTCTTTGTTTCTGCCTGACAGGCTTAGTATTTGGATCCAATTCGATGGTATGCTGAGCTAAGTTGGGATTGAAACCTTTCAAGTCTTCATAGCTCCAAGAAAACATGTCAGGGAACTCTTGACACAGCTGTATGAACTCATACCTTTCTTGTTCAGTTGTCATCCTTCCAATTTGCAATGGTTTGTTCTCTTCTACCAAGATGGATACTGAGTCCTCTCTCTTGACCTGAATGTTTGCTTTCTCCTTTCTAAACTGATCATTGGGGTTAAAAATGGACTCCAAAGTGATAAGTCCCTTGGGCAGCTTGTTAGTTCTCAGCTGTACCACTTGGTCACCATACTGCTGTTCTAATTTTTCTTGATTCTTAGCTGAGAACTCAGCTTCTTCTTGCAAGAAATGGATGATTTGCTGGTCATTTTCAAACACTTGCCAACTGACATTGTTATCTGGCACTGAAGGCCTCACAATCACATGGATGTTTGGTTGTACCTTGTCTTGTTGAATGCTTTCCACAATGTCAAAGGCTGCCCCTACTGCTGCAAGCCTGTCAGCAGCTTGATTCTCTTTCCTAGGAATGGATTTGATGCCAAAACCCTCAAAATATTCCATGAGGTCCCACACCCTGTTCTTGTAGCACTTGAGTAGATCATTCTTGGTAGCATGCTGTCCCTTGACCTGATTTACAATCAATTCACTGTCCCCAAAGACTTGCAAGTTCTTTATTTTCTTCTTGATTGCCCAATGCATCCCTTGCACTAAGGCTTCATATTCGGCAGTGTTATTGGAGCATGCAAACTGAAATCTAAAAGTTGAATAGTACTTTATTCCTTGAGGTGAAACAAGCATAGCTCCACCTCCTGCACCTTGTCTACTCCTTGATCCGTCAAAAAACAGCTGCCATACCTCATTGTCATCCTTGTGGTTTGGCTTGGTGATGCTAGGAATAGGTTGATTTTCTTCGTGTATACAATAGACCCCTAGCTCAGATTCTTCTACTTCTTGATAAGGATCAAATGCATGTATCTTGTTTTCCCATTCATCAAGAGTTAGATCCGGGATGCTTCCAACCTTAGTGTCAGCTTCATCAGAGCTTGGGTGATCTTCTTGATCAAATGCTGAGCAATTGGCATTAATCTGACTTGGAGTGTAAGGCTCAATATGGAAGTTTGCAATAGGTTCTGACCTGATTGTGGCTTTGGTTCCATACCTCGTTCTAAACAGCATGTGTGACCAATCAGTAGACAAATATCCTCCAATCTTGGCTATGAAGTCCCTTGACAAGCAAAGGGCAAAGAGTGGTGGAAGGTCTATGACTGATACATCTTGTAAAACAACAACGTTTGGACATGCATGCAAGGTAAGACTCAAGTTTTTAATCACTCCAACTTTTGCTACTGCTGTCCCATCTAGCTGCACTACCCCTTTGGATATTGTTTCATACTGGAGCCCTAGCTGATCAGCTATTTGTTTAGGCATTACTGAGCTACTTGCCCCGGAGTCTATCATGCAATTGTGCACTAGCTGATTTCCAATGATCAATGAAACATAGAAAGGAGGGGGTTTCAACATTTTACCTTGCTGTCCTCCATGATTTCCCTCAGGCTGGGTAGCATTTGTAAGTACCTTCTCTTACCTTTGGACCTATTGATTTGAAGTTGACCAGTCCTTCATGGCAGCTTGTAGCAGATCTCTTTGGCCTGGGATAGATAGGGATTCCCACATTGATATATTAACATTTGTCTTCTTCATCTGATCAATGATGTTGAATGGGGATGAAGTATCCTTTTGTTGTCCCTTTTCTTGTACATTCACTCCTTGCACGTGGGCAGCAATAACTGGTATTTGAGTTGGTCTAGGGGCTGTTCTTGGCTGCCCTTGTGCATTTGAAATTGGATTTTGCTTGCCAATCATTTGTGGAGCCATGGAAGGTTGTGGATTGGTTGGGGCTAATGGCTGTTCTTCACCCAAATTCCTCCTTTTTGACCTTGTGTTGGCTGCAACACCTTGAGAACTACCTGGTTCATGCCACAAAAATCCTCTGCTTGCCAATTTACCAATGTGGTGTCATTTGGGGCTGATTGCTGTTGGAATGTTTCTTGTTGTTGGCTGTTTTCTTGACTGCTCTCACCCTCCACACCAGTAGTTGTCACCATTAATGCTTGAGTCAAAGCACCATTGAAGCACATGGATTGATTATGAGGCTCATTGCATGGAAAACACCAATCATACTCCTGGGCAATGTTGTTTTGTGTTGGCACCAATGCCTTAGAGGCAGATATGGCATTTGGATTATAGGGCTGAAATGGTCTATTGGCAGGAGGCCTTGTTTGATTCATATTTGCAACTAGATTAGGTGGCCTTTGTGGTTGGTATGGCTGCCTTTTAGGCTGAGCTTGGGGTTGATAAGAAGGTCTAAAACCTTGGGCCTGCTGCCTTTTGAGAGTAACCAGCTCATTGCCTAGGTTTTACAATTGCTTCATGACTTCTTGAAGCTCATTTGGGGCACTTGGAGATGAAGTGGAAGCTTCATTTGAACTCTGATTTCTAGGAGTGGGAGAAGGAGCCAAATTAGGTGCTTGATTGGTGTTTGGACTCTCTAAACTTGGAAACAGTGGCATGGGAGGTCTAGGGGCAAGTTTGCCAGCTTGGATCAAACAATTTTCAGCCCTAATGGCAATGCTATAAGCCATAGGGATAGTTATGCCTCCCATGGACTGAATCAACATAGAAATATCAGAATTTAGAGCTTTGAGATAGTAGAGAAAAGCACCTTCTGCTGTTGGCTTGACTGCCACTGGAATTCTCTCCCAAGTCTTTTGAAATCTGAAGTTGAAATCGGTCAGCTGCTCATTGGGAGCTCTCTTGATGGTTGTCAGCTACTCCAAAAGAGACAAGTTGTCTCCCTTTTCTCCAAATTGCTCATGAAGTGCTATACATAGCTGATTCCAATTTGTGATAGAACCAGCTCCAAGGCTCCTAAACCATTGCAATGCTTTACCCTTGAATGAAGATGCCAGTAACTTGACAGCCACTTGCATCTCATTGATTTCATGGATTGCACAAAGGTTGGCAATGTCTTTAACATGATCACCTGGAGTAGTCTGATTTTCTCCAGTGAAGTACGGAATGTTCTTCAAGGCTGCAATAGGAATTGGATGTTGTGCATTGAGGGCAAGTGGGCTGCTGCCTGTGAAGTTGACATAGGGGTTGTTTTGTGCCATTCTAATTGGTCTTAAAACCCTTGTTGACTGAATGAAAGGCCTATCAGGTGGAGGAGTTGAGAGAGTTCTGTTTGGTGGAGATGGAGACCTTTGAATCCTTCTTCCTCTTTGCCTTCTTCTTGGAGATAATTGCAGGTATTCAAACAACACTTCTTCTTCTCCAACTCTTGACCTTGTGGTGACTCTTCTCATGAGTTTTCAGGCCTGCACTGCTGAAACCAATTGATTCTTCCCCTTGGAGTCACCAGATATGTAAATAATAGCTCTTTTCAAGCAAGAAAATTGCAGCAGATGCACATCAACTTTTCTGCAATAAAAATGAGACCTCTAGTGTCCCACCGGGCGTGCCAAAACTGTTAGTGCAAAATCACAGCACCCCTGGATGTTGATCAGATTTCTAGGTTGATCACTCTAGCATCCAGTGTGATTGCATAACATTGAATCCTTTCTCCAAGTGTGGGACTTGTAAAAATGAGAAAGGAATCTCCAGAGAAGGCTGGTTCTTATTCCTCTGTTCAGATGCACACGAAAAATGTAGAGAGTTACTCAAAACCTAATCTAATCTTGCCAAGGAGACAGGGTAAGAAGATGCATAAAAATAAACCTAAGCTAACAGAGGTGATGCACCAAGGAATGAAGAACACCTATCTTTCCAATAAACACAGACCATTCAAATGTGATGCAAGATCATGCACAGATAACAAAATTTGCAGTGAAAGACCAGGAGGATGCAAATGAACACAGAGAGGGTTGAGAATCATCCACAGACATGCATTACTTGCTCCAAAGATTGATATAATACACTACAAAATGCCAAGAGGTAGAGTCACATTACAGTTTCAAATGGGAGGTTTGAACTCCACAAATTTTCCTGATAAAGAGAAGAAGGGAAGGAGCAAAATAGGAATGTTCGACCTTTAGAAAGAAGCCCCTCCTTACAATATATAGGAAGAATGAGAGAGGGAAGAGAGAGGAAATCCAGATCTACCCCAACCACTTCTAGGTTGCATTTAACTCATCTCATTATGGCAGAAGTGGCGAATCCTGGAAAAATGGTGGACTATCTAGCAGAAACGGCGAACTGTCTGTTGTATTAAAGCTGGTTGTTGAAACGTCACTTCTGTCTATTATTACGTGCCAGAGGCGTTTCTCAATTTTCTCACTCCAAACTGAACCAAAATGCAATATTGACCCTTGAATCATGTAGATAATTTCTCCAGCTTTCCATTGATATAAAGAACGTGCAAATCCGAGCTCTGGATCAAAAGATATGATCGTTTGAAGATTTAGGGCAAAAAACGGCCCAAAACGGATTGGTGGGAAAACATTTGAATTTTTTCCCACACTCTGCCACTTGGATGACACGTGTCGAGCACTGATTGGATGATAAATTTTCTCTCCTCCACCTTTCCGTAGGCTTTCCTTTGAAATTTCAACCTTTTTCATACTTTGGAAAAATTCTCATTTTCCCCCCGCGCCCGGCCACTTGGGACACGTGGCATGCATTGGTTTGTTGACAGGGGCATGGGGAGAACCTTTACCTTTTAGTTTTTTTGGCCAAAAATTTTGCTAAATTTTCTAAGTCCTCCCTAAGCTTGGCACTCCCTACTCCATAGGACACATGTCCTGTGTCTATTGGCTCGGACCGACCCTTCAAACCTTGCCCTTTGAAATTTTTTAGCCAAAAACACTTAGCCAATTTCCATTGCGCTTCCCCTTGTGACACGTGTCACGCTGCGATTCATTGGCGGCTCTCCCGGTCTTTCGCATCCCTCACGTACTTTTGGCCCAGATGTCCCAAACTTCCTGGGACAAATTTCTCCGAACCACCCGATTCAGGCTTCCTTGTCCCTGTTTGAGGTGAAGACACATGGCAAGATTTGATTCGCTCTCAGCTCCTTCAGCTTTTCACATCCCTCATGTCCCTTTGGCCCGGATGTCCCAAATGAAATTTCCCTGTTTCATCCGAACCGACTGGTTCGCGTCCTCCGTGTACTTTTGTCCCAACTGTCCCAGACTGCCTGGGACAAATTTCTCCGAACCACCTGAAATGGGCTGACTTGCGCCAAACCGGCGATGTCCTTCGCGTACTTTTTTCCCGTGTCCCAACTGTGCGAAACAAAGACTTAGGCTTCATGTACTCATGGCCTAGATGTCCCAGATGCTGCACAGACCACCTGGTGGCCTCTCGCCCGATTTGCGCCCTGATGTCCCAACTTTCCCAAGGACCGCCTGGACTAGGACTTAGCCGATTTTCTGTAATTTCTTCGGCCCCAAGCTTTGTTTTGCATGTTGTCAAATTTACCCTGGGGGGTGAATTTTGGATAACAACACCTATAAAAAAGGTATTTATTATGTGGGGTTTAATTTTTTTAGTAGAGAATATTGTCTTCTCAGTGGTGAAGTTTTGAAGACTATTTTCTGGAAAAAGGGTAAAGTGGGGGTTTTGGGAGGACCCACATCCTTTTACAAGGGATGCAAAGGCCAGATATAACAATGAAGCATTGAAGTGGAGAATCCCATAGGAAAGAGAGTAGAGGACCAAGAAGGCCCAAACAAGAAGAAAAAAGAAAAAAGAACAAGAAGAAAACAAGAGAGACTTTTGTTGTCCTCATGCAACAACAAACTACAGTAACAAAGAAGAAGCAACACTAGTAGAACAACTATAACTAGAAGTAACAATTGGAAGAATAAAGAGAAGAGAGGGATGCAGCCTGAAAGGGCTACAACTTTAGAAAGAAAGAGGAGAAGTAAGACAATAAGAGGAAAGAGAAAGAAAGAAGGGTCAATATCTACCCTTCTTTCCTTTCTTTAACTAAACTGTATGCCATTTTTCCCGAGGAAGCATCTCAGTGATAAGAGGATTGTACTCCATAAGATCCAAGGAAGAAGATCCCTCAAGAGGATGGACACTCTCCTTGTCCGATCCAGAGTAGTTGGATTCATGGGGTCATTTAATTTCCCAAGAAGGTCCATCTAAAGAGCGAGTAATAGCCAGAGATTGCCCCTCCTCTGGGGGAGGAGATGAGACAGAAGGAGCTGAAGTTGAAGGAACAACAACTGCAGGAGTTTGGACAGAGGCTGAAACTAAAGGATTAACAAGAGCTATTTGTTTTTCAGTGTTAAGATCATCTTCTTCTTTAAGATCGGGTGGGCTCGAATGTTTGGAGTTGGATCCTTTTTTCCGATGAGCTTGGGTTTTCTTTTGAGGACAAGCAACATGGAGGTGACCTGTTGGCCTACAATTTCGACACTTGAAGGTAGTATTTTCATAGTCAATAATTTGAGAAGTGATTAAATCTCCCATCTTGAGTGTCATCCTATCCAGAAAACCCTTTCTCAGATCAAATTCAATGGATATCCTAACATAAGTTAGCAAACCACTTTGTATCCTTTGCTTATCTATTTTGGTGAAATGCCCAATAAGGTTACCAATTTCCTCCATTGCATAGGATAAGTGAAGGGGAAGATTGGGAAAACATACCCAAACTAGAACCCTCATGATGGAGAAGGTGTTTAGGTCAAAATCTGGGAGCCATGGGGTTATGAAAATTCCCGCTGAACCCCAAAACCAAGGGCCCTCTTCCAGATCTCTCTGATACTCCTTGAGGTCATGGGAAAGAAGCATGAAAAAGCCTCGTGCAAAAAGGAAAATTTTACATTTTTCTGTCCAAGAGGTATGAATCCAATTAATTACTGCATTGGATGATGGTCAGGTACCATTAAATATGCAAATCAAGGTCTGTAATTTTATTTCTTGCAACAACTCTAAGTATTATTCATCATGTATTTCTAGGGTCGAGAATTCAACAGATTGCTTAACAATGTAAGCAGGGCTGGGGGGAGTTGAGGGATGATTCGAAGAAGAGGCATTTTAAAGAGTGCCTCTTTGAAAGGAGTAGAGCTTCGATCCTTGGATCCCCCGAAAAGAATGCCAGACATATTAATCATAGAATCACAGAAAATCCCATAGGAGAGGAGAAAAGAGGCATCCACAAGGGATTTACTAACAAAAACCATCCTAAAATGGCCAATCCTAATGTGAAGCTTATGCGCAAGAATAAATTTTAAATCTATACACCTAGCTAGTCAATGGATTAGAATGCATAAAGTATTACCTCTTAGGGTGTGAACAAAGACTTGAAGTAGGTCAAAGTGGCCACCGAGGGTTTTTGAATGAGTGCTTGGAAACTTCAGGCCGTGTTGCAAAGTAGAGCCTCCAACAGTTGCACGCACATTCTGGGTCGGAGGGCCATAGCCTTCAACACCATTCCATCCAAAAAACAACCTATCAATGCCATAACCATCACCAAAGGAGTCGTCGTCACAACAAATTTGGGAACTAGGGTTCGCGAGGGAGGTCATAAAAGAAGTCATCACAATATATAATCATGACTATGTGTATAAAACAAAATGAAGTTTCAAAGACTATTGAAAAGGAAAATTGTGTTCAAATTTGGAGGCATTTCTAAGGTTCTCATATATTATAGATGTAAGAAGATCTGTAGGAGAGAAAAATATAGTGATAAGAATTGATTCTTTCATTATAGGATAAAGTGTATAAAAGCCTTACTTTATTTATAAATTACTAATGATTTTTTTGAATAAATATTTACTTGAATTATTGATCAAAGAATAATTGTCTCAAATCACACAAGGAATCTGTGAGGGATAGAAGGCCAAGATAAAAGGCATGGAAGGACAGGAAGGAAACACACGTGGAAGGTAGGTTCAGATTTTAGGACTTTGCCGATTTTGGGCATGAGGATCTATTATTGGAAGATGGCGTGTGGAACACATCAATGATGTAGAGATATGCGCGCTATGCATTGTATATATTTGGAGAAGCGGTTCAAAATTGTATATGCATGGAGGTGAGCTATTAATAGAATTGACACTTCAATTAAACTACAAGAGGACTATAGAGAGCACACTTGCATGTGTGGCTATAATTGTAAACGATGTGTGGCTAATAATAGCATGTGACCTATTTCTGGAGTAATTAAGCAGTGAAGGGCGAGTTCCCACCCTATATATATGATGTTAGGTGCATAGTAGATGGGGGATTATTTTGGTATGTATGATTTTGGATGTATGAATGTGTGTATCAGATCCATACATTCCTTGGTATAAATTGATAGCACTGTAAGGAGCTTCTATATTTATTAATAGATGGAAGATATTGGCTGAATCTAAGTGTCATTTTGTGTAATTGAGTAGTGCATGTTATTAATTCAATCATGATTACTATTTAAGCTTGTTCTGTTATAGATCTATGGGTAGTATACACTTTAGAATGAGGGATTAGTTATGAATCTATAAGCTTCTTCCTTCATCATGTTATCATCCTATTACAACAACCCTAAAGAGGGACCTGGTACCTTTGTGTGCTTCGGGTGAGCGCTCAGTCTAGGCTGAGTGATGTGCCAATGTGGCTAGGGTGATCTCTTAAAAATTCTAGGCTGCATCATTGGTTCCATTTCCGGGACCTCTTTTTTAGTTGTTTTCAGGATGGTTCACGATGAAGACGTACCAGTTAACTCTAGCAAGTATGGAGGAATGTATACACGATCTGGAGGAAGAATATGCATGGCGGTTCAGCAGTGGATCTAAGTTTAACGCACACACTTTGGTAGACCAAAACATGTACGACAACTTATATGATATCTTTTTCACTATCTTTCCAGTAGAACTATATGATTGGCTTACTGCTTATGCATCTCAACGGAATTGGAGATATCAGGAACTTGTTAGGTCACAGGAAGAATTTCAGGGTCTTTATGATGCTAATCTGATTTGGATTAGCGTGGTGGATACGTGGTTTTATGGTGTTCTAAACAATTATATTCTGGAATACTTAATCTCGACGTACTATTTCCCAGAGGTTACTGAATTTTAGTTTTTGAGGTATCCAAAAGGAACATATTTGCACGGTATTCCACTAGCGATTAAGATATTAATGATAACTTTGTACCTGGAGGGTAAACCGATGGCTAACTAAACATCAGCACGCGCAAGGCAGGAACAAGTTTGGTATTAAGATGGTGTACCTAGCGGAAGAGAATTAGAGAGAGGAAAGGTGTCTTAAGTATAATGAGGTGCACGAGAGGGAAATAGAGAAATAATGTTCTATTGTGGAAAGTATGGTGTTGAGGAGAGAGATGGCTCATGAAGGATTTACGACTCACGTAGAAGATGTGGAGCTAGAGCATCAAGAACTCCCCCATCTTGGAAAGCATGATAGAGATCCCTTCTCGGCATCACACAAAAGTGCACCAGCAGAGACTATTTGGGTTGCAGGTGCACATCTTAATCCACTTGGTGACCTAGCCTTTGCACTTGGTTTTTCAGTATCTAGTACGATAATTAATCATCAAGCTAACTTGGGAAGTAGGAGAGCAGGAGTAAGTCAGGGATCAAGTACATCAATGGTGGGATAGAAAGCTTCAATTTTACATGGAGGAGCATTATTAGGCGCATCATCCACACATAATGTGAGCATGCAGAATGTTGGATTCACCTCTGGAAGTGGAGCTACCTCTCAAACTATATGGGTTCATTATAGTACTACTGTCAAAGCACAGGGGAGTACATCTATAGGTCCTACTCCACCTACAGGTGGATGATCAGGAGGTATAGGTGGTTCTAGAGGCTGAGGGAACCTAGAAGGTTATGGATTTGATGGTCAAGGTCTGAAACAACCATAAAATATCTATATGGAAATGTCTCTTCATCTCCCGAAGTATAGGGGTATAGAGGATGTTGCTAAACATGTGCATATGTGTGAATTCTTATGGTGTGCTAAAGGGATTACAACTGCCGAGTGAAATGCAAGTCAATTTGCTACTACATTATAGGGGTGTGCACACAAATGGTATAGGAAGTTTGACCCTGATCAAACTTGCGTAGATTATGCAGCACTGAGGGATGCTTTCTTGAAAGAGTTCCATATCCTTAAGTTTGAGTAGAAGAGTATAAGTGCGCTCAAAGATATCAAGCAAGGCACTACTGAGAGTGTATGTGAGTATGATGCTCATTTTAAGACACTTCTATCTAAGTTGTCTTATGATATCCATGCTAGCCAGCATGCACAGTGGTTCGTTGGAGGATTGATTAGACCTTTTAGAAGGGTGTTGTCACAGAAAACATACACGGATCTACGTGAAGCACTGGAAGTAGCTTTGTGTGCTGAGGTAGTTGGGAGCATTGACACTGGCATTAGTCCATTTCTAGAGGCACAAATTGCAGTTATGACAAAGTAGTTAGAGAAGCTATTAGCAAATTTAGCCCATGAAACGTGCTCAGGAATTTGGTGTATAGATTGTGAAGTGGAAGGTCACACCAAAGATAGTTTCCCTCGTATATCTGTATGCTCATTACTACTGAATTATGAGATTTGTCATTTGAATCATGATGCGAGTCACTTTCCTTTGTTACAACGTGCAATAAGGAAGAATGTATCTTGCTTTTTCAATATTTGCAGGTCCATGACCCATGATACTGAGGATTGCCGATTGATTGGTAAGATCTAGGATGTCATAGATATTGGAGTATGACAAACAAGTATAACAGATAATGTTAAGGATAGGAATGAGCACCAGGATTGGGATCATAATCAAATGTGCTATGACTGGAATGAGGGGCGGTTTGAAGGAGGTCATGGAAGGGGACATGGATATCATGGTGGATATGGAGGATGAGGCCAAGGTGGAGGAAGAGGAGAGTTCCCTCATGGAACATGTTATACGCGTGGATCTCCTGACCACTACAGGCATGAATGTCCTCAGAACAATGCATTTTATTTCTATGAGAAGAACCATATCTATGAAGAGTGCCCAGACTTATAGGCGCATATGAGTAAGTAGCATAAGCAAGAAAAAAAAGGTGCCGGGATGGTTAAAATCTAGCGTGTGGTAAGAGATCAGTGGATTCCCAAGATAATAGAAGGACCTGAGGCATTGAAAGTGAAGATTACTACACGCATTGAAGCTGTGCACACATGAGAGGCATTGCACTAGAAGCCTACGATTACCAAGGAGGAGGTTTTACATGTGAGGTATCTAGATCCTACTCATCAGAAGGAAGTTTTCCAGGATACCATGAAAGTGCTAAGGAATCTTCAGGGTTAGATACACTACCTAAAGGAGAAGAAGAAGGTATCGGAGACAGTCCAAACTGATATCGATGATCTATGGGATGTGTGTAAGATGTTGCGCTAGGAGAACATTATTCCACTCTTAGGAAATTGGTTAAAAGGGAAAACTCCGCGCGTAAGCCTTGAGACCGGATGATAGATACTACATGAAAATATTCCTCATGATAGCATTGACTATGAAAAAGAAATTACTCTGAATGATGTTGTGGATGGGTGGCTTTTGAGCAACATATTGATAGATACAAGTGTAGAGGTAAATGTGCTGACATTTGATGCATAGGTACAAATGGGGAGGCCTCCGTTGTAGCCATCATATAATGTGTTATTTATGGAAAAATAGAATAAGGCCACACCCATAGGAGTTGTGAAAGATTCATCGATCACTATACAAGGGGCCAAGTTCACTGGGGATTTTGAGGTTTTTTTTTTTTGATTGATAAACGCTTTTGGCTAGAGCTATGAACCGGAGGGGTTGGGGCCCCCACCCTACAACAAAGAAGAAGAGAAGAAGAGAAAAAGAGAACGGGAGGGAGAAACATGCGAATAGAAAGGAATAAGAAGGAAAGAAGCACTAGAAACAAAGAGCGCCGAAAGGAGACATGCTTTTGACTGGAGCAAAAAATTGGGGGTTGGTGGGACCCCACCCAAAAGAAAGGATGAAAATGAAAAGGAACCAAAGGCAAAAAAGACCTGAGAACAACCATCGAAGCACCAACACCAAAGGACAAAACACCAAATCCAAAAATCTACCCAGTGCTGGAATCATCAATACAAAGACCTCTAGGTCACTCCCAAAAAACCACCCCTAGAGGGGATCTTGTGTGAGTGGGAAAGGAAGAAAACCAATCCCAGCAGACAGCCGAAAAACCAGAAGGGCAGAAAAGGGCACCACCAATTTGAGAGAAAACACGGAAGCCCGACATCGACGAAGGTAAACCCTACCCAAACCTAAACACGAAGCACCAAAACACCACCAACGATCACTAAAAAGACCACCCACCCAAAAAACCATCCAAAACCAAGATCCGACGAAGCATCCGACACCCAACGCGGGTAATGTAAGCATGAAAATGAACTACACCGCGCAAGGAAGGCATTTCTTCCTAATCCTACACTTTGGAAACTAGGATGGGGAGTCTCTTAGCAGGAAAATAAACCAGAGCAAGACCAAACATGGCAAAAATAGGTCGAGGCCCAACCTAGAACCCCCCAGCCCAACCAGAGACATCCGCTTCTACCTAAATGAACTGACATAATCCAAATCGAAAGAACACTGTTGTAGCTGCTTCAGCATAGGAAGAGGATAGCCGAACCAAGACAACACACATGCCATAGAACCGATCTGCACCTTAGGCTCCCTCACAAGATCTGGAACAATAGAAACAGGAGCAGGGGCCAGAGGCAAAGCCAACACCATGGCGGGAATCTTATCCCCTAATAAAACCCCCGTAGCCGGTGAAGCACCAGCCGGCTGAGACTCAACAACCAACTCAGTCGTCGAACAATGGAAGCGAGAATAAAACTTGACGAAGGTAGAAACCAAACCTTTGACCAGAAAAGGCGCAATAAAAATGGGGCCAACATTTCGAGTAATAGCCAACAAAAATGCCTTCACATTCCGACTGAGGAGGAACCCAGCAAACCGTTTGGCTTCCTTCGATAGCTCAGTAACCAGACATTCCTCAAGAGGACCAGAGCACAGCTCGAGCCCTTCCAGACAACGCTCAACAAGACACCGAGTGAGGATATCCAGCTGAGCCACCACATATTCAGCTCCGACACTCACTCCCACCCCTTGAATCCATCACCGACGCAAGCCTTCAGAGCTTGTTCAATCCAAAACCCTAGCTCCTGCCGCTCCTCAATCCTCATCGCCCATTCACTCTCCAAGAGAGCCTTCACCATCTTAAAAGTTTTCATCACAGTTACTCTTAAACTAGTGAGATAAGTTTCAAGCTTGAAGAACTTGCTAACAAAACTAACTCAAAATGTGGCCGAAGCCACATTGTGTTTTGTTAATTAGGGATTTTGAGGTATTAGCACTTGTAGAAGCAGACAATTTTCTAGCCTTTCTTGGACGCCTGTGGTGTTATGTGAATAACGTTGACTTGAGATTCAATAAGGGGTATGTCAGATTTGAAAACAAGGAGGAGAGGGTTGTCATACCTCTAACAGATGGAAATTCTATGCAATATGTTAAGCCTCTAAGTGAGGAGGATTTAAACAGAGTTTATGTACACGCTATCCAGGACCCAGAGGTCAATGATCCATCGAAGGAAGGAATACTACAGTGGGGGGATTCTCATTCTATTAGTGATACTACGAGTATTGCTTGTGACAATTGGGCTCATGGTACATATTAATTATTAGGGTGCGAGGTAAAAAGTGTGGTTGCACGCAAAAATGGACATCATTCAGTATGACGAATAGGCAGTACAGTACCTTGGTATACAGGGGCAGAAGATCTCCTTGCATTTTTGAAGGCCATGGAAACACAATGGACAGATCAAGTTAAGAGAAGGGATATGTTAGCATATACACTACGTGGGATAGCAGCATCGGTGGCCAGTCCATAGAGATACCCTTATACACTAGGAAGAGATTGGAATAGCTTTTTCTACTTGGTTTATAAGGAACAATGCACCTATGCAAATTTTCACTTATCATGGTGATCAACCTGTTCAACATCACATTTAGTAGTGTGAGAGACTCTGGACAACATGACAAGAAGCATTACCACCTTCACTATGGGTGTATAGATTTTATTCCACACTCCAAGGATGCACACACCCTTGGTATGCATATGTAAAACTACATAGAGAAACTAGGAACTGGCAAGATTTGGCTACAGGTATGATTTAGACATTTGACTACTTCTCGACTCAACCTCCTATGGCAGAGGAATTAAAATTTTTCAAGCGGTTAACTATGGGAGATAGTGCAAAAGCAGAAGAGCATATTCAAGAATTATTTGGTGAGACAAAGTTCAGAGCATATTTTGAAGAGGAGGAAGAAATAGACTCCAAACTACTTGAACGTGCTTGCCTTGAGAAAGAGAAAGGAAATATGGTCTACATCGTGGATGAGGAGGAAGTTGAGAACCTAGATATTGAACATTCACATGGGGTGCATGATGTCTTGGAAAATGCAGAAAAGGAAACGTACACCTACCATGAACCCATAAAGATAAATAAGGTAAATATAGGTTCAAACGCTAAGCCTAAAGAGGCCATAATTGGCGATTACTGGTCAAATTTGGAGGTAGCAAAAATCATCGAATTACTTAGGGATTATTAGGACTTATTACCTAGAGGATATTATGAACTTAAGGGCGTGTATGAATCACTAGGGGAAATGAAGATCAAGCTTAAGGATGGTGCATGGCTACATAGTAAGAATCCTTACATGATGAATCCTAATTTACACGAAAAGGTAAAGGAAGAAATTGATAAAATGTTGAAATCTTGAATTATCAAGCCCCTTGATGAGTTAGAATGGGTTAGCCCAATGGTGATCAGTATCAAGAAGGACGGATAAATTAGGATATGTGTGGACTACAGGGAGTTGAATGCTGCATGTGTCACAAATGCATTCCCTACACCATTCAATGAGGAAATACTAGAAGGAGTTGCAGGGTGCAAAATATATTCTTTCAGAGATAGATTTTTCGGTTATCATTAGGTTAAGATCGCTCAGGAGGATCAAGAAAAGACCACATTTACTACTGAATGGGGCATTTTTTCCTATACTATGATGCCTTTTGGATTGCAAAATGCACTTGTTGTATTCTCATGGATAGTTGTTCAGGCATTCAAAGATTTTATTCACAACTTCTTACAGGTCTACCTAGATGATTGGAAAGTATATGGGCTTGTGACAATTTGCGCTTAATGTTTAAACGATGTAGACAATTGAGTATCTCTTTAAACATCAAGAAGTGCATATTTGCTGTGCCATTTGGGATATTGTTAGGGCATATGATCTGTAAGGAAGGTTTACTAGTTGATCCAACCAATGTTTCAGTAATTTTAGGCTTGGAAGAGCCTACCAGTCAAAGTGAGGTGCGCAGATTTTTAGGTCATACAGGATATTAAAGAAAATTTATAAAAGGGTATGCCAGAATTGCTACACACTTAGAAGAATTACTGAAGGGGAAAGGTACATTTTATTGGGGAGAACCACAACAATGTGTGTTAGAGGTATTAAAAGAGAGACTTACTGTACCGCAACTATTATGCACTTTCCCTCATGGGATCAACCGTTTCATGTACATGTGGATGCCTCGGGCATAGTCATTGGCACTAGTGTTAGCTAAACCTGGAGAAGGTATTATAGATCATCCTATTTATTTCGCTAGTAAAAATTTGACTCCTGTTCTAAAGGAGAACTATACCACAACAGAGTGTGAGGCCTTGTCGATGATCTATGCACTGTAAATATATTCAGACAATATTTGTTAGCAACACACATTTGTGTTTTATACATGATCATATGGAATTAAAATACTTGTTGAACAAGCCTATTTTGTAGGGGCGCATATGTAGATGGGTACTCTTATTCCAAGCATTTGACTTCACTAGTTGTAGTAAAGCCAGGTAAGATTAATTCTGGATCCCGGATCACTTATCAAGGATTGATTCATGAAGAGGACACGCACAGACAATTAAAGATACAATGCCGGATGCACATTTGTATAGGTTAGAACATGCACACCTTCAAATTTAGAGGATATTGTTATATTTCTAAGTACAAGCATGGCACCAAAAGGTATGAAATCCCTGGAGAAGAAACAACTTGCTATATTTGTGTAGCACCCTTTCTGTTGATCAGTAGTGACCTTTATGCAAATTAGGCAGAGATGAAGTACTACGTAGTTGTGTGTACTAGCAGCATGAGTGCATACGGATATTATGGAGGAGGATCATGTTGGTATTGCATGTAGGCCACTGTGTAGGTGATGTCATTGCACGCAAGATTCTACTCATTGCTTGATTATGGTGGGAGACCCTGTATAAATATTGTAAGGCACTATTGTAAGGCATGTGCGATCACTGTCAGATGCCTTGGAAAACCAGGGAAAAGAGATGAAATGTCGTTAAGGCCTATTACTAGTGCATGATCCATTTTAGAAATGGGCCTATAGAAGTTTGTGGGTCACATATTTCCAGCCTCGCGTAGAACCGGATCACGCTATATCCTTACTTGCATAGACTATCTGACACAGATGGGAAAAAGCAGCCCCTACCAAGGATTGTACAACAGCTACAACTACGCAAGATTTCTATGAGAAAATATTCTTACAAGGTATGGATGTCCCTTAAGCTTAAAAAGTGATAGGGGTACAGACTTTCTTGAATGATATAATTAGGATACTGCTGGATGAATTTATGATTGTGCACCATAAAACTACACCATATCAACGCTCAGGAAAATGGAGCTACCGAAGATCCTTCAACAAAATTTTGAGCCAGAAATTAACCAAACTCTCTGATGTTGGAAGAAAATGATTGGGACAATAAAGTTTCATGTTGTGCTATGGGTGTATCGAACAACATACAAGTGGCTAAACAAGGCCACAACTGTTTCAATTAGTGTTTGGCACAAAAGCAGTTCTTCTTATGGAATTCAAGTTACCTTCTTTGCATATTGCATGGGATTGGAGGTCTAGCTGATGCAGCAAGCATTAGAATAAAGGATTGATCAAGTTGATGAAATTGGATGGGAGCACCCAACCATAACATGTTGGAGTCAAAAGAAAGAAAAGATCTATGCAGAAAGCATGGCATGACAGACAACATCAGGGATAAGAAGCTTGAGATTGGCCATAGATGGTGCTACTTTATGATTCAATAGTTTTTGTGCCATCCATGAAAGCTTAAAATACATTGGTTAGGACCATATGTTATTACTTCACATTCTTGAATCATGGCGCACACCAGTTATCAAGCACTTGATGTAATACGGCAATTACCTAGATTACTTCAATGGAAGTAGGTTGAAGCCCTACTGTAAATAATTATTCTTGGTGTTTGTAATAAGGCATTTTTTCCATTTAGAATAGGTTTCCTTAATGTATTTCCTTAATGTATCTCCTTCATTATCACTATGCTTTTTCCATTTAGTTTGTTGTTTTTGTGTAATAAGCATATTTGCGTGTCATGAATCTAATTAATGTTTGAAGAATTTTTATGTATAAAGGACTGCACATACCATTTTAGTGTAGGGAAGGTTATTGATGATCCAGGTACTAGACTGCTGAAAATAGTTACACATGAAAGGAAAAAACTACTATGGGTGCTATTCAGTTTGGATAATTATTAGAAAAGAGATTGTCTACTAGAAAAGATGACCAATAGATGGAGATGAATGAAGGAATAGTATAACGAAAGGTAAGTGGAGGCTCGTGGAGAGCTACCAATGAGAAGGTGCAGTGATGAGGTACTTGGGTGCATGGAAGGGCAAGCTAAATAGAAGTTTGTAGACGCAGAAGGTAGGAGGGCATGCGTTATAAGGTTATGACTGGGGTGCGAAGATGTATTATGCGGAAAATGGAGAAAAAGGTCAATTAATGAAGGGATATGTTGGTAGGTAAAGGAGTAATAAATACACTCAAATTTTTTAAAATCTATATAAGGACTTACAGGATGTGCGAGTTCATTTTTTACCATTTTAATCATGAGTAATTTGAGAGAAGAGCCAAGTGTGACCAGAGACTGCAGTGATCGAGTATTTAGGTGCAAAGAGTGTTAAACTAACATGTGACGACTAAATTTGTGCACAGAAGAAGTTTGCGTCCCCATTTGCGAAGGGTTTGAGAAAAGTAGAGAGACAAGAAAGAGTTAGGTTACAAAAGTTTCCAGCTAGGGCATGCAGATTCGAGCTCAGGGTTTGGGTTTGATTCACGGAGTTGCAGAAGATGAAGAAGGTGAGCCTTTGCAGAGTAAAAATGGCACCGAAGAACTTATCCACATTCTTTCATTCTTATTCTTTCCTTAAAATTTTGGAGAAGCACCATTGTCGGGACAACAATGAGATTAGCTGTGGGGTAAAGAAGATAAGTGGAAGTAGAGGTCTGAAATTACTCCTGAGAGTAATTTCATGGGATAGAAATGCGAATATCCAGAGGCGCGTAAGGATTTTGAAGGTCAGGAATGTGGATTCCCACATTCGGAATTATAAGACTCAGCTGATTACAACCATCATACATATATTGTTGGAACATGAAGTGTGGAATACATCACATGATGTAGAGATATACATGCCAGTGTATGATGACTATATGGGGAGAAGTTGTTGAAGCAGATTGGAGTTTACTAGCATGTAGGTGAGCTCCCCTAATTCAGTAAATATGAACCCTTCAGTTACAACTGCAATAGGACTGATGAGCAGGGTACACTGAACATTGTCTGGCCACTAATTGTAGGACGCAGCCTAAGGCTAATCATAGCATACGACCTAATTTCTGGAATAATAACAGCGGTTGAAAGGCACAAGTCCTCAGATTTGGATAGAGATTTAACTGATAATAGGTGCAATCCTAGTAGATAAGGAATGGGTTATGGTATACTAAGGGTCCATGCGATGTATGGAATGTGTGTATAAGATCCATATGAAGTACCTATTCGTACAAGCATTGCCACACACTTGGTAACAGAGATTCTGATATTGACCAAGAAAGGTGGTCACAAGTAAATACAATGTGGATACACATTACAAAGAAGATGGCATTCAGTGGAGTTGACTTACAACATCTCCAGTTACATTGCAGAGACCATCATTGAATGTTTAAGCGGGCACAGGTGAAAAGATAAGCTGTGGGCACTATTTTATTGTAGAATGAGTGATTAGTTATGGAAATCGGGGTGCTTCGATGGGCCTTCAAAATAAGATATGGGAGTCATCCCATGGAGAATAAGTCACTGGAAGAGAGATTTGAGAAGTACCTGTGTGAATGATTGATAAGTGAGTGCCATTCAAGAAAAGGGCAGAGAAATGTGCCAACACGACTAGGCTCTGCATGGCATTGTAAACTCAAGAGTGGTGCATACCCAAGGAGTTACCTCCATTACTAGTGAAGACAATCTTAGTTCACGGTGTATCAGCTACTTGTGCTTCAACGCAGTTCACAATGATCATAATGGGACTTGGACACCTATGGTAGCATAATTGGACCATATTGCCTGTCACAACACGGTTATTTTTAGGCATACATTACCACCATTTTTTTGATGTGTGCCGCCTAAGCTTTCGCAGACAAGGTAGATTGTGACTACCATACATTGAGAAAAACATCATATATATATATATATATTAATATATATCTAGGATGGAATGCCTACATTAAGAGGCTAATCTCAGAATTGTTCATCAGCATGAAGCATGTAAGCTTGAGTATTCTGGGGAAACTAGAGCATGCTAATGTGTACCTTCAACTCAAGCCCAAGCTGGAAAACGATAAGTGATCAATAGAGAGTGAGTTCGCATTCCCAGGTGTCCACCAAAAGGTAAGTATACAGTGGAGAATGTGACCAATTCCATTTTTTTTAGTCTTTTTCCCGTTTGGTGACATTTTAGTGGTCAACTTTACCTATTTTTGAGAAGATAGTGGTGTCTTGGAGCATAGAGGACAAAGATAGCCCATAGATAGGGTAGGATATGAGCATGTGACAAACATCCTAAATTCCTAGGTATAAGAAGATCTCTACATGATAGACATTGTTATATTATATCTAAGAGAGATCGTCATTTCAGATTTGGGTATTTAAAAGGAGAACTCAAAACTCCAACTCTGCATAAAACTCCATGCTTAATCATTTGTTCAAAAATCACCACAAATCTCCCCTAAAAAAGGAGACAGTTATTTACATTAATTATGTATTTAGGAGATAAAGCCAAGACTATGTGAGGAGGTAGAGGAGTCTACAGACACACACGTGCACACATGAGATCCCCTACATTCCACCAGAGGATGTGTAGAGAAAAGCCACATTAGAGGATAACCTATATCAATTCTATTGAATATGTTTCCTTGAATGAATTGTTAGGGTTTGAATCTAGATGAAAGGAGAAGTCATTTTGACTAGATAATGCTTACAGATCAATTAAAGCATCCAACTCTAATAGGTCTTGACGCTCCAGTTCCGAAGGGGCCATAGATATCATAGAAGAACAAGTGGGGAGTATACTCCACCGGTCATGGGCTACACTAAGGACAACAATGATGAAAATTTTCACTTACAAATGCCCGTTTTAAAAGCATGGTGGCTACCTAAGTTATATGGACCTGGGAGTTGATGGATGAAGATATGGCCACCATGCACACTTAGTCTTCAGAAGTCTGTAGATTTTCAATGCACACACACATAGATGAACTAGGATCTTCAATAATATGTTGAAGATTCATGTGTAGTCACGGATGGTAGATAGTTAAGACACCTCAGGCCAAACACATAACAATAAAGCCTACTGATTATGTTCACTCATCCCTAACGAAGTATCACTCTAATTCAACCACTTGGTGAAGGTATCGACAGAGGTGGCATAGAGGACATATGGATTAAGGATGCTGACAATTATGGCGCTACAGGGAAGAACTCAAATTTCCAAGGATGTATGAAATAGTGTGCCATCCCAAAGCAAGAGAAGGACTTATGAGAAAATGAAGATATAGTGCATTTATCAGCATGGTAGAGGAAATTGGAGACCATGTCCTGATAGGGGAGACCACACTTGGACATCTAGTGGTGGACTAGAAATAGTTTGACCTTTGATAGATGCATTCATGTGAATAGTACCTCTGGTGGAGTTTGGTGCTTGAGGATGGACCTATGCACATGCTAGCACCAAAGGACCCAACACATCGAAGTAGGATAGAGATCTAGGATGTGCCATGATAAGGATAGATTGTAGCATCTTCCTTGAGGCCATGCTCCAAGCCTTGTTTGGAAGAGTTGAAGATAGCGGACCAAGCATTTTAAGAATAATTTGTTACCACTCCAGTTTAAGGTAAGTCATATGAGACAAGGTTAAGATAAATTTGGAATACAATTGGAAGTCCTAAAAAGTCCATGAAGGACGAGATTTTTTTAGGCCAATGCATTAGAATGGTTAGGCGAGTAGTAAAGTAAGGAAGCACGAGGCCCTTGATAGCCACACAAGAACTTGACACAAGGAAAGGTCAGATGAGCTTGGGAAGCTTATAGCACAAAAGATGGACCTAGTGGAAGGAAGAATGACTACAATGTTCAACATTGGAGTTTGGGGAACTCTTGAAAAATGAGATAAGGAGAGAGTGCGCACCAGATGATGTCTTGGAGTCAATTGTGGTAGATATTCCATAAAAAGTGAGATGTGCCTTGCTATGTAAATGTAGTGTGCTAGACATTAGAGGTAGACATAAAAGACAGAATACCTCCAGAATTGAGTTCTTCTGGTTGAAGGCAGGTAAGATGGCTGCAGAGTATGGATTCTATTCTTGATATACATCTAAACCCTAGATTTACATTCTAATGAAGATTTGTATTCTTTAATATCATTAAACATTCAGATTACAACTCATTATTGGAATATTGTAACTTTGTAGTTAGTGTGGAACCAAGGCTCATATAGTTGGTCAATCAAAGTATGGTACTTTACATAGGAGTATACAGTATTTGAAAGTTCATGTCCATATATTATACATGGCATACAATCAATAGGCGTATTTTTTGATAGGGGAGATTACATGCATAACGACAATTTTTTAAAGGGAGACTTGGTGTTTTTATGAATTTTTGCACAAGGGAAAATATGCTAAAATCATACAATTTGGAGATAGTGTGTAATGATACACATTAAATTACAGGTAAAGAAATATGCGACATGCATCAGTTAGTTTTGAGAAGGATGGAAGCTACAAAGTGATTTGCATGGGTCCAGGCCTATCTTGAATAGATTATCTACTACTGGTTAACTAGAAGAAGCAAAATTATTAGACACACTAATGCATGTGTGGTTGATGCATTGTAAAGGCACATGGATACTCTCTCACCACGTGACTCGTGATAGTTTTGGAATTATGCAAGCACTGAAGGGAAAGTCCGCCACCCTTATAAATATGCTAATTATCTATGTAGTCATATAGTGTGTGTGAGAATTTGAGTAACTGAGAAGTTATGCTAGCCATGAATTTGAGGCACGCATATATCTTTGATGACATATTATCTATTGTAACATATGGCTTCAGTGTATTGTATCATGTTTAACCCTGATAATGAGAAAACAAGTATATTGGCATGAAACATAGTATTGCAATACCCTGAGTAATGGACTTCAAGGTTTTGAGTAATTGTTGGTTTCATTATGGATATTGTTTAATCCATGGTTTATGTATTTATACGAAAATCTAGTTCTGAACATGCTTTGTAGAATGTTGTAGGTAATTATAGATTTTCCTATGTCTTAATTCTTCATCATGTTAAACATCCTGCAACAACCTTTGTGCACTTTGCTGTGAGCACTCGGTCTAGGCTGACTAATGTGCTAGTTCATCTGGGATTTTACTGGTAAATTCTAGGATGCATCAGTCCCACTATTAGATTGCTGTTTGTGATACCTTTGTGAACTACTTATTGTTTTGTATAAGAATGGACCTACTAAAAGAAGATGATCTCTAGGATATTATAAAAAGTTCCTTCGTTATCCTTAAAATGTAAAAGTAACATGATGCATAAGTAAGGTACCAAAATGGACGGAATGATCATGTGACAAAAGGTAAAAAGTGTGTACCTGATGTATACGAGGGTAAAAGATAAAATTTTGCACCCATCAATTTTTTCCTTAGAGATACCACATGTATTGAAATTGCCAAATGGATGACAAGTTTGGGAAGTCTCATACCAAGAACAATTTTTATGAGTGATCTCATAGCAAGACAAGAGTGTTGCACGAGTCTAGTGTAATGGAATTACTTGAATAATTCTGATTATAACCAGCAATATAACACCAAATAACACAATATTGAAGATATAATTATCTCAATATGTAAGTATAATAGCTTAGCCACTTCGAGGGGGAAACCACCCAAACCATACAATAACACTCAAATGCTCCAAATAATAATCCAACTACTACCTACTAATCCCGTATTTATACTATTCCTATGCTATGGCCATCCCCAAGGCTGACCCACCCATGCATAATATAACATATATGAAAGAGATATATAATCATATCAAGTTATGATAAGCCACAAGTTGGCTACTCATACATCCAAATGTAAGATATATGCTTAAGGGTGTAAGCATGACCTTCCCCTTCAAAGAAACATTGTCCCCAATGTTGAGAAGCTTTAGGTGTTGCTGCAGGAATATCATATCTTCCCATGTTGCATCTTCATTGTCCATATTCTTCCACTTGATTAAGTACTCAATAATAACCCATTTCCTCAATATTTTAGTGTGTGTCTGAAGGATGCATTAAGGTTCCATGATGACTCTCCCCTCCTCATTGATCTCAGGTAACACTATTTGGGCTGATACTTTCTGTCTAATTACTTTCTTTAGGCAAGAAAAATGAAAGACTGGATGTATTCCAGTTGACTGTGGAAGTTCTAATTTGTACGCTATAGTAAAAATCTTTTGCAATACTTGATAGGGGGCCATAATAATTTGGTGAAAGTTTGTTATCCTTTTGTTGTTGTTCTTGAAGACATTTGTTTATATGGTTGTAGCCACACAAAAACCCAATCACTGACTTCAAAATGTATTTATGTGTAATGTTGATTAGCCTATTGCTTCATGCAGTTTTGTGGCATGGCCAAGTTTTCCTTGAGACTAGAGAGGACCTCTTGTTGATATTGAATGTGTTCTTCTACTGCTCTAACCCATGGTTGTACTCTCAATGATGATGTGATGGATGGTGGATGGTACCCCTAGAGTGCCAAAAAAGGAGACATTTTAGATTAAGTATGGAAGGAAGTGTTATACCACCATTCTGCAAGTGGCAACCATTGGACCCATCTTGCTTGTTTATCTGACGTGAAGAAACAAAGATATCCCTCAAAACACTTATTTACAACTTATGTTTTGCCATTAGACTGGGGATGATAAGAAGAGATACAGAGCTAACTGAGTACCCAAACATGAGACTGAATCAGTCCACAAATTACTAGTAAATATAGGGTCTTGATCTCTTACTTTAATCTTCGGTGTCCCATGAAGCTTCTAAACTTTTTCCGTGAAGGATGTTGCGACCATGCTTGCAGAAAATGGGTATGACAAGGCACAAAAAAGAGCATATTTGGTGAGTCTAGTCCACCACAACCATGATGACAATTTTTCCTTCATATTTAGGACAATCTTATGTTAAATTCCATGGAAATCAACTTCCCACCACTGGCTACGAATAGATAAAGGTTATAAAAGACCCGGGGATCAAATTGTTTCACCCTTATTTTGCTGACAAACCATGCATTCTGCCACAATTTTTTTGACATCCCCTTTGAGCCCTTACCAAAAGAAATCTTGTTTGACTTGATGATAAATCTTCAAGAATCTAGAGTGCCCCCCTACTGGAGAAGAGTGAAGCTCAGATATAATCCTATTTTTAAGAGTGGAGTTCTTACATAGGTATAATCTATCTTTATTACCATAAAGCATCCCCTTTCAATAAAACATTTTCGAGACATGCTTGGATCATTCTGGAGATTATAAAAGAGGTTTTTTGTGGTTGGTTCATTTCTCCATTCAGACCTTGCCTCATCTATCCAATCTTTTTGTAATATGGATATGACACATAATAATGTTGTAGTTGAGTCATATTTCCTCAACAGAGCATCCAAAACTACATTCTCCTTCCCTTTGCTTATAGATAATCTCAAAATCATATCCCAACATCTTTGAGACCCCATTTTTGTTGTTCTTCAGATGATAAAAATTTCTCCAAGAAGTATTTTAGACTATCATGATTTGTCTTCACTTTGAAGTGGCTTCCTATGAGGTATGGTCTCCATTGCTTGTATTGCATGAAGTATGGCTAGAATTTCCTTCTCATAAATTGGCTTTGAAATATTATTACCTTTGTATTGACATCTCAAAAAATAAATAGGACGTCCTTATTACATGATAACTGCCCCCCATACCCACCCCTAATGCATCACATTCAACAATGAATGTTTTGAAAAAATCTGGAGTAGCCAAAACTGAAGTGGTGCACATGGCCTCCTTTAGTTGCTCAAATCGGTTTGGTTACATCCTCACTCCAATGGAAGGAGTCCTTCTTTGATAAATTTGTGAGAGGTGTTTTTATTCTTCCATAATGCCTGACAAATCCTCGGTAATAACCTATAAGCCTAAAAAATCCTCGTAGATTCTTTAGGGTTTTGGGAACCTTCCACTCCATCATGGCTTTGGATCTTATTAGGATCCACTTTAACCCCTTCATGAGAGACAATGTGACCCAAATATTCAATCTCCTTGAGTATAAAAGAAAACTCAGAGGGATTTGCATGAAGTTGATGTTGCTCAAGGGTTTCCAAAACCTTATTTACATGATGCAAATGTTCTTCCCATGGTTTCCTATAAATTAATATATCATCAAAAAATACTAAAACAAACTTTCATAGGAATAACTTAAAAATAGAATTCATCAAACTTTGAAATGTAGAAGGTGCATTTGTGAGTCCAAAAGGCATTATCAAGAATTTCATAATGGCTTTCATGTGTCTGAATAGGTGGTTTTTATGAACATCCTCATTCTTGATTCTAATTTGGTGGTATCTCGAATGAAGATCAAGCTTTATAAAAATAAACAACACCATGTAACTAAACAAGTAAATCATCAATTACAGGAATAAGAAACTTATCTTTCATTGTGTACTTATTAAGTTCCCTATAATCAGGAAACATGTGCCGCATGTCATCTTTCTTCCATACCATCAGTACTGGAGAAGAATAAGTACTCTAACTATGACAGATGATTCCTGCTTCCAACATCTCTTGTACAATATTTTTTATTTAACTCTTTTACACATATGGGTACCTATAAGGTCTGATGTTAGGTAGTCGAATCCCTGGTACTAACTGAATAACATGATCATGATCTCTCTTTGTAGGTAAGCCCTTTGGTATATTTTCAAATACAACAGAGTGTGCATCCAAAAATGCTTGCATATTTTATGGTATAACGTCCTTGAGAATGATGAGCCTCCAATGAAAAGAGTTGTGCCACAAATCCCTTTACACCCTTTTTTAGGATTTTTTTCATTTGATGAGAACTTACTATCTTGTGGAGACTAATCTCTTAAGCCTCTTAGCTCAAAATTCCTTCTTTCAGAGTGAAATTGCATGAAAAAGTCTTGGAATTTCATCTCAGTGGTTCCCAAAGTGGTAATCCATTGAACCCCTAACACAATGTCTGCTCTTCCCATAGAAATGGCATACATGGGACTATTTATTATGTAATCTCCCATTGCAAGCTTAATGTTATGGCATTTTTTAAAACAAGTAACAATACCTCCATAAACAATCATTACTTGACACTCAAGAGGTGGATAAATGAAAGCAGTTTAGGTGCACTGCTAACTTATTATTGATAAAGTTGTGAGTGCTTATTGAATCAATCAACATTGTGACCCTCTCTTTTTTTAGGAATCCAACCACCTTGATGGTTTTAGGGGGTGCTAATACCTGAAATTGCATGGCATGAGATCGTTGGCTGGGGATATCCTGAATTCCTCCTTTGGCCCAACCAAGAATTCTGACTCTGGCATCTTCATCCCTTCTCTTCATCTTCATTAGGCCCATCAATGTAGAACAAATTCTTTTCAGCACATTTATGTCCTGGGTCCAAATTTATTGTCATAGTCAAAACATAACACCTTTTTCTTTTTTTTCTTCAATTTTTTGAGGTGTTAATCTAACTGGATCGAGGTAGTGTTGAGACCATGGTGTTGCAATCTCTGGTATGAGTGAAATGTTATCTCCTACTTGAAACAAATTTCTCCTCTACCCTTCTTGCCATAATCATAGAATCAGAAACCTTATGAGGATTAAAAATGCGCACAGTCATGCTTAATGTGATCCTTAATACCCCCAAGAAATAGGTCATTTAGATTCTCTTGAGTAATATTTTCCACCCACAGGGAAAGGTTTTGGAAGTGATGAATGTAATCCTTAACAGATCCTATCTGTCTCAATTTTACTAATTAGTTGAAGTAATTATCTGACACACTAGAAATATAGTGTAATTGAAACTCTTCAGTGAACATTGTCCATGTAACATTGAGACCACTCTTCTGTCTTTGAGCACATAACCATTGATACTAGAAAAATTGGTCAGGTTCGAGATACAAAGTTGTCATGGTCACCTGTTGTCCCCGTGGAATCTGATGTTGTGTCAAAAATTCTCCATTTGGGTTTGATCCATATTGAGTGTCATCCGTTCCATGCAGGACTTATGCTCTCCACTGTTTTGGAACATTTGTAGCTTTCGTTGTAGGAGTGCTGGATTGTGGATTGTGCATAACTCGATATAGTCCGCCTTCTGGGCTCATTATTCGTAGTGTATTTGTTGATCGTCGGTGTTTAGGGATCCAGGGCTGCACTGCGGTGTATTGATTACGATAGGAGTATGCTTCCACCAGCCATATCGTACTGAAGTTTTT
Organism: Taxus chinensis; assembly: GCA_019776745.2. NCBI lineage: Eukaryota > Viridiplantae > Streptophyta > Pinopsida > Cupressales > Taxaceae > Taxus > Taxus chinensis. The sequence continues at coordinate 206,744,077 of CM034147.1, forward strand.
TCACATGAAATCCTCAAATACTTTTCAATC